>PVJO010005157.1:0-101589 GCA_004026905.1 Hystrix cristata | reverse complement strand
ACATCTAGACACAAACCATAACATTATACAACACTGATATTTGAAGCGGACAGACATCTAAACTCACAAAAGCCCCCACCTCAACTGGCTCAATTCAGGTGAAGGGAAGAGAGAGTTCCCTACTATTCTTCCAGTAGAGGGTCCAAGTACACAAAATTTTATTTTTACATTCTGGATTCTAATTAAATGTATGACTAAAGGAGATCTTTTCCCGAAAGCAATTGCCAAGGTATGGCACAGGATTTCTCCACCTCTACAACTGAAGATGTAAGGAAACACAACTTTGAGGCACTCCAGGACATCAAACTGACCCCCAAATAATCAAAAATTAAATACTAATATTTAGTTTGAGGGCCACATATTTTCAGTATTTTAATTCCCTGGAATGCAACAATGTATACCGCTCTAGTTAATATTGCTGTTCAGCAAATTACCTTAAAAATGAATAGCTTAAAAACCCACCTTATTTACGGGTTCTGTGGGTCAGAGACTCAGAGCTTCAACCTGGAAGACTGCAACAGGGGCTTGCATTATGTATGGCAAGTGCCATCAACTGAGAGCTCTACTGAGGCTGGCAAAGGAATTGCCACTTATACATGCTTTCTCTGTGCAGCTTGGGCTTCCTTCAAAGCACGGTAGCCTCAAGGTGCTAAGACTTCGTACATGGTAGTTCAGGGCTCCAAAAGCAAGCGTCATAGTTGACAATGTACAATCTGTACCTTTTCTGACTTGGCCTCCAAAGCCACACAGCGTCAATACTGTCATATTCTATTACTTACATGTGAGTCACAAGCTCAATCATGATTCAAGAGGAGATGACAAAGTGCCACTTCTCAGTGGAAAGAGTAGTAAGTTAGCATCATAAATGAGCATGTTGGATAGGAAATAGTTGTAGCCATCTTTAGAAAATACAGTCCACCACACGTGTATGGTATAGTTTCCTTTAGTAGACAAGATCACTGGTAGCTAGCATTCCTCAGTTAATTGAGATATTAATTTAGCAAGGACACTTCAATTCTCAAAAAATGAGAATGTATTACATAAGGAAACTGTTGAAAATTGTAAGCTAGGATAAAATACAAAAGACTAGCTTTTCAGACTCTTTTGCAAAGAGAATTTGCAATTTTTATAGTCAAAACTACCAAGCAAACTGGCCATGGTGGCACACACCTATAATTCCAGCACTCTGGGAAGCTGAAGCAGAAAGATCAAAAGTTTGAGCCCATCTTATACAATTTAGCAAGACCCTATCTCAAAATTTAAAATTAAGGGGTAGGGCTGGGGATGTAGCTCAGGGAAAAGGTCTTGGCCCTGGGTTCAATCCCCAGTACCAGAGGGTAAAATGACAAAAACAAAAATGAAACAGAAAAAACAAAAACACCTATACTAGTGATGGTGAACCTTTTAGAGCTTTCAATGATAATGAAGTGCCAGCTGTGGCACACATACTGTAGGTTCGCCCCCACTGGTCTGTACCATACAATAAGAAGAAAAAGAATGGGTAAGATATCGTCATTAATTTCATAAGAATTTGAAAATAATGAAAACTTCTGCATTTCAGGTTTGTATTTTAAAGTTTGAGTATTTTTTCTCTAATATAAAATGTTTTAGCTTATAAGAATTTTAAGTGAGCATTTTCAGAATGTAAGATACATTTTAATCACTACCTTACATAACACATAGTACAATTTGACATGGACCATACACTTAAAAATGAAAGCTAAAATCATAAAGCTATTATAGGAAAACATATGAGAATACCTTGGTGACATTGTAGTAGCCTTTGGCAGGCTGAATAAACACAATTACAAAAAGCAAAAACCGTAAAAGAAAATATTGACACTGTGGATTTGGGAATATCAACTGGTAAAAAATCTTTGGTAAACGGTCTACATGCTTTTTTAGAAAGCTAAAATTATACTTCCTATATAATCTAAAAACTCAATGCCTAGGTATGTAACTAAGAAAGAAAAATATATGCTCCTAAGAAGATTAGAGGACATATGCTCAGAGCAGTTTTATTTATATCACCAAAAACTGGAAACAAGCCAGGTATCCAACAGCAGGGGAATGATTATGCAAATGATGGCGCAGTCACACAGTAGGGCGGTGACTCAGTACAATGAAGGGAAGAATTACTGATATACTCAACTATATGAACGAATCTCAACACGGAATGAAAGAAGCCACAAAAGAGTACATACTGTATAATTCCATTTATATGAATTGTAGAATAGGAGAAAAGAAGAATAGTAGCTAAGGGGAACAAGGCGTGGGGAGGAAGGGAGGAGGGACAAGAAAAAAAAACAAAATGGAAGGAAAAAACGGAAACAAAGCTTTTGCAAATAAGGAGGGTAAGGGGGGTTGAAGGGAGGGGAGGGGAATAGGGAAAAAAGTAGAAGTGAGATATATCATGTACAGGTACAAATTCTCTATGATGAATGTTATTATGTGTATCTAAAATGTACCACTAAAATAAAAAAAAATAAAACTGGAAAAAAAAAATAGTGGCTGCCCCTTAAATAGGGGATATGGGCAGGGACTGATTGGGATGGAGCATGACAGAACTTTCTATGGTAATGACAACGTTCAGTGTCTTAATGGGGAGTTGGGTTGTACAAGTACATGCAACCATCAAAACTCAGTACATGTGCACTTAATGTTTGTGCATTTTATTGAACATGAATTTTACACCAAAGAGAAAAAACTATAAACAAATGGTAACCATACTGAAATATTTAGAAGGAAGTAACTGGTATCTGTGATTTCCTTAGAAATGTGCCAAATGTAAGACGAATTAATGGATGGATAAAGAGAGATAAAAGCAAATCAAGTAAGACCTTGATGCTACAATGGTAGATATATACAAGTGTTCATGGTTCAGTCCTTCCAAATTTTCTTTTTTTTTTTTTAAATAAAGGAAGATAATTAATTTGAAGGCGGGAAAGGGGGAAGAGAGAGAGAGAGGAGACATGGCAGACAGCTACTCTGGATGAGTAGGGGATATTCAAAAGTGAGTAACTCCTCAAATTCTCTGAATATTACACAATCTTCATACAATGTTGAGTAAAATGAATGGGTAAGATTTTGGAGCTAATCTGATACGAATTTGAAATTTATAAAGACTACTGCATCTCAAAATTTAAAGTTGTGGAACTTTCTGATTATATAAATATAAAATATTAATGTAAGAATTTTATGTAAGCCCATTAGGGTTACTTGACTCTCATCAATAATAAGAGCAGCACACCGACTGCAACAACTTGTATCCTGCTCTATTTTAATTCTGAGCCTCTCGACTTTTGCTCTGAACATTCTGCCAGCATCTGTCATGAGCTCTTCAAGGAAACTGAAGAATAAAAATGTTCTTTTTTGAAAAAATGTTCAAAAAGCTCTTTGCCCAGGTTTTTAATTTTATTTGTTTGGGTTATTTTGTTTAACTGTATGTATGTATGTATTTTTATGATTGCTCTGTTTTAAAAAAAAATGAGGCACAGTCTATTAACTTAGCATGTAGTCTGACAGAATATTTTCAAAGCATTTACATTTCTTGAAATACTTATATAAATGTACATGCATGCCAGGACCTTTACATTTTGAGGACAAGTATGATCATATTATACTTCATTCTGAATCTTGTTTTATCTATAAAACAGCATGATATATATGTGATAGGTACCAGTGCTGTTCAGAAAACTCACATTTCCCTTTTTTCTTCTGAGTATATGTGTGGGACCCTGTGACTAGTATTGGTCAGTGAATTGAAGGAACAAATGAAATATACTTCTCCCCAAGTAAGAATTGTTATACTTGACTCTCAAAATTGCCAGAAATTTCTCTTTCTGCCAAAGCAACTTGCAATATTCAGGGTAGTGTCTATTCTGTCACTTCAGTTTCTTTTTCTTTTTTCCTTCTTTTTTAAGCTCCAGGCTCTGAGCAACTACTATGACCAATCACAGTGAAGGGACAGAATGAGCAAGAAAAGAAACCTTTGGTGATTTTGGAGTTGCTTGATACTGCAGCATTACTTGGCCAACCTTGATTGGTAAAATGAACATTTCTTCAGGCATTGATATTTGTTCTACCTTATTCTTTCTAATGGCTAAAAATATTAAACCAATAGATGGTTTCCAACTATTTACCTAGTGTTGAACATCTGATTTTTTTATTGGCTATTTTTGCTATTAAAGTTTGCTGCAATAAATATCATGTGTGTCTGCACACATGCACATGCACGTGTACACACACACACACACACAGTGTGTATGCCCCCACACATCTGTATCAATCAATTCATTTGTCAAAATTCTTCAAGTAACAAATTTCTAAAAGTGAAAGTACTAAGTAAAAAGGCTTAACTTTTAGATAGATACTGCCAATTGCCCCCCAAATGCTGACCTAATCCTATCAATAGAAAGTAATAGTGCCTGTTACCCACACACTCATCTGTGATCAGTTATATTATTCTTTTAAAATGATGCCAATATAACAGGTGGAAATATTTTATTGTTGCTTCAGCTTGCATTATTATTGACTCTCTTTTTACAGGTTTAAAGATTATTTGTAAACCTTCTATGAACTGTCTGTCTATTCTTGTCCTTGATCCATTTTTGACTATTCATTTTATAGGAGTTCTTTATAAACCCTTAATGTTAGGTCCTGGTTTATTCCACTAGTTTACGTATTTTCTCTCAGTCTGCTCCCTACCTTTTTTTGGAGACTGGGTTTTACTACAGGATTTCTTATTAGAAAAATGTATGATACGTTTGGTTTTTTTGGGGTTGTGTTGTTTTGTTTTGGTTTGGTTTTTTGAGACAAGGTCTCGTTATATAGTTCAGGTTGACCTTGAACTCACTATGTAGCCCAGCCTGGCCTCAAACTCATGGCAATTCTCCTGCCTCAGCTTCCCGAGTGCTAGGATTACAGGTGTGCACCACCACACTCGACCGTCCCTTCTCTTTCAGGCTTGTTTATGATATCTTTTGCTATAGAGAAATATGTTTTTCCTGTAGATCACACAATCAATCTTTTCCTTCATGGTTTTTAGAAACTGTGCCCCATCATAAAACACAAAACTTTATTTTCTAATCAGTTTTCACCAAAACTTCATTCTTTCTCTACTAATTTGAAATTTTCTCCATAAGTCCATATAGACCTTTGTGATCTCTGAGACAATTTCTTTCCCCAAACCTGAGAAATAAAACCTACTTTGTAAATCTGAATAGAATTCTTTCAAATTTACAGATAAATTTGGACAGATTAGAATTTTTACAGTATTGTCTTCATAATCAGACATATCGTAAAATTTTAAAATTGTACTCATTTTAGTCTTACACATTTGTTTCTTATCCAATTTATTCCCAGGGATTTCCTAACTTTTGTTGATATGCTGGAGAGTATTCCCACTTACAGAGAAGTTCCTAACTGGTCATTGTTGGTGCGAAGGAAAGCTATTGTTTTGTATATAATTTCCTTATATTTATCTACTTTCCCAAATATTTTTAATAGTTCTATTTTTAAATTGAATATTGTGGATTTTCCAGGTATACAATGATATTTGGTTTCAAATTTTAAAATAGTCTTTAGTTGAAACAGAACTATTTATACAGTAAATTGTATACCACTCATACAGGGGCTATTTTATACAGTGATTTTTAAATGTCAATTTCCATCGTAACAAGGGTAACAAAATAATGCAATTTTATGGCTGGAAGACCGCCTTCTAGTGTCTTAATCTAAATCCTGGTGTAAGACAATGAGGAATTGCACATACTGAGAAGGAATGCAGAGAAGTGGCGCTGTCTAAGGAGGACGGGTGCTACTCACCCCAAATGATTCCTGGTATGGGGAAATGTGGGTCTAGTTTCTGTTTTCTGAGAGCCAGCGGAGATATAGATTTTTATGTTTGAACTCCTAATTTAAAAACACTAAATAACAGCAAAAACAGACCAACAAAACAATTGCCTGCTTCCAATCTTTGAACTTGCATCATCTAATCCAGTACCTTCATTTAAGGTGATTTAAACTCCGAGTTTTGTCAGATATAGCAGAAGTAGCAAGTTGTAAGGGAGGGCTTTGTATCTTGTTCAGCTGCTTGGTGAGAATTAAAACAGTATTTTCAAAGTAATAATCCCAGGGATGTGTCTAGCTTGATGTGGTTAGAAACAAGGAGTTTCATTCCAAATGTCAACATACATCTGTGTTCCCTGTTTGGCTCATGTTGGACTGGATTTGCTATCCTTTCATTTGCATGGCAAATGAAAAGTTATCTTGTATTTATTTTATTTTTTCCTCAGCTTTATTAAGTAGAATTGAAAAATAAAAATTGTATATGTTTACAATGCACAATGTAATGTTTTGATAAATGTATACACTGTGAAATGATTAAATTAAATTAACAGATCCTGCCCTTACACAGTTAGCCTTATGTGTGTGTGTGTGTGTGTGTGTGTGTGTGTGTGTGTGTGCAGTGAGAACATTTAAGATCTACTCTCTGAGCAATTTTTAAGTGCATAATACATTATTATTGTTATAGTCACCATGTTGTATAATAGATCTCCAGAACTTATTCATCTTAACTGAAACTTTTAAAAAGGTTATCTTTCAAGCAGCCTTTCTCTATTTGGGGAAACTGCCATATCATGTTCACTGCCTCCCCAAGATGGAAGTCAGAGCTCAAATTTCCCAGCCTTCCTTGCAGTTAGAGACACGCAGCTGGCGCAGGCCCTGCTAGTCATGGAAGCTTACAGAAGACTGACTCAGAAGGGAGTAACAGGAAAAAACCAGCTCACTGTGGGTCACATTTGGCAACAGAGTGGTCCAGCTCTCAGGGGTGGCAAACGACTCAAGATGGCCAAAAGTGATGGTGGTGATGTCTACAATTCAGACGAATCCTTGACAGCAATGTAGGGGTAGCAACGATTCAGTGGTGGTGGAAGCAGTGGTAACAGAGGTCATTTTCTCATCAAACAAGCTCTACAGCCCAAGTCTGGGCACTGTTCCTAAAGTTCAGCCTCAGGCTTGTTTATCCAGCCCTTCCAAAGATACTGTGAACCGCCCAGGATCCTTTTAATAAATTCCCTTTCTGCTGAACTAGTCAGAGAGGATTTTGGTTTTTAAAACTAAACTCTCACCAATACAAACACCAGCACCAGGCAGTGGCAGAATCAAATCAAAGATCTCCATCTTTCTGAGTCCCAAGCCAGCATTCTTCCAAACACATCACACTGTTTATATTTAATTCTTTCAAGAAGAATCCAAATGCCATTTTCAAAAATATATGCTGAAGTCCCCATCTTCAATACGGGCTACAAATACTGACAAAGTATCTATTTGATTCATAATAAGAGCCTATGTTTGAATGCTTTTGGAATTTGTTTTTGCTTTTGTTCATATGGGTTCACAGATCAGTGGTTTCCTTAAAAGACGTTAGACAGCTTACAATAAAAACATCAATAGTAATGTGCACAGAGTACTACAAATAAAGAGAGAGCAAAACCATATAAAGGGAGAGATAACTGTCCTAGATAAATTGAGATGAGATCATTACTGTGTTCTAAGCACTAAATTTACAATCTCCTTCCTTAAAGTAAAGGTCAACAATAGGGTAGATTATATTAGTGTTTCCCAACCTGGATCCACAGATGATCATGTTTATTGTTTTCCATCTTCGCGGCCTCCAAGTTTTTTAAGAGTTTCTTTCCCAACCTCATTTATTAGAGAATATTTGAATGACCCCGTACTGAAAATAGCACATAGATTATTGTAACTATTGTTGGTGATGTCAACTTGCAACTATTGGGATAAAGATCTGCACTTTTCTGAGTACCCACCATGTACTAGTCCGTGTGCTACAATAAGAAATTACAAATAGGATCATACTTACTATTCATCACAACAGCTCTATGTACTAGGTGGAATTATCCCTGTTGTGTAGATGAAAAATTTGTTCAACAGGTATTATCCCTGTCTGATAGATAAAAAATTGTTCCACCACACTGGTGAATGAGAGAGCTGAGACTTGGATCAGGGTCTGCCAACTCCGAAGCCAGTGAGCTGATCTATTTATAGTATACAACTTCCCTCAGGAAAAACTTTAGTTTTATAAGTGCGAACATTTTCTTGAGGCTTTAAATCTTAGATGGAATTTATTACATGGATGGTCACAGGAGAACTGCTGACCCTGCAATTAATAACAGGAGTCTAAGGCAGAAGTGTGTAATAATTCACAGTGTTCACTGAGGCCAGATACACTGGGTGCTGGAGGATGCAGGAGAGACACAGGGTGAAGGCGGCGCAGACCCTGCACTGAGACCCTCGCCCGAGTGCAGAGAGGAGATGAACACACACAAACGACATGAAGCCAGGGGTCACCTCTGATGGGCAGGTTGAGGCTCGGGATGGTAGACAGAGGGAGGGCCAGGCCACATCTTCTCCAGCACTGAGTCCATACTGCTGCGGCCGCTGTCACCTGTGGTTTTGAATCCAGAGACCAGGTTGGGAAGCCCCGCCCTGCCCATGTACACAACTGCTTGAAACATGAGCCTGCTCCCTGCCGGTATCCACCCTGCTCCTTGCTGAAACCTGCCCCAATCTGATAAAGACCCTCTGGGGTCCCACAGGTAACAAGGGTAGTTCTCACAGGTTAGATCTGACAGACTGTGAAGAACGGGCCCAGCCCAGAGACAGACCTGGTGACCCAAACCAGGCAGAAGAGAAATGTTCCCTACCTACATGACACAGAAGGAGAACCATTCCCCACATTGTATGCAAAAGTAGATCATTAGCTCCTACCCTCAAGGTTTTCCGGGGGACAACACAACAGGTCTGGGCTCGGAGGCCCCAGGTGTGCAGAAGTGCGCCAGGCGCCTGAGCCGAACACATTCTCAGGCCCAGAGGTGAAGCCCAGAGGCCTACGCTGCAATCCTGCCTCTACTTTTCTTGACCATTTCAACAGGGAACATTGCACCAGTACATGATAAACCTACAATTGTAAGAGTTTCCAAATGTTAGAGCACAGAGAGGACCTTAGAGACCGATATACAGACAAGAGTGAGAGGCAGAGAGGTGAAGTGGGGACACTCAGGTCGCTTTGCTGCTGAGGGTCAGCTCTAGCTTTCTCTGACTCCATAAACCAGAGACAGATGGCCCTTCCTGGTGCGAGGTAATCAATTATTTATTTGCTTGCTGCAAGCTTTAGACTGAATGTTCCTCAAGAAATAGAAGCATCCATTAAATTATTCAACAAACATCTATTGTATATGGCAGAATTGTGGAGGTAGGGAAGTAAACAAATAACAACTCTACGGGGGGCTCCCAGTGGACAGAAGATATAAAGAATTTAGCAGGCTGTTTGGCTCCATAGTAAGTGCTCAACAAATGGTGGCTTCTATCAAAGGATTCTTACAGCAAGATGGAAATAAGGGGATAGAGGTAGGCAGGGGACAGATTATGACTAAACTCACAGGATACACTGAACAGCTGGGGTTTCTCCTGAAAACAACAAAGAACTGATGTCAGGTTCAGAGCAGAAGAATGAGCTGCTCAGATCTTAGGAAGGTCGTTTTGGTAAAACACTGTAGCATGAGTGTTAAGAAGATATCAGCTCTGGGGCTGGGGATTTAGCTCAGTGGTTAGAGTGCTTGCCTTGCAAGCACAAGGCCCTGAGTTCGATCCCCAGCACCAAAAAAAAAAAAAAAAAAAAAAAGAATAGCTGCAAAGGATGGGTAGGAGAAGTGAGATAGCGGGGAGAGGAGAGCCAAGGAAGACCCGGCTTGAGTCCAGGGAACACATATAGTGACCTTTACCATGACACAATTCTAAGCTGCACTTGTTTTTGTTGCTGGTTTGGTTTGGTTTTCTGAGGCAGGGTCTCGCTTTGTAGTTCAGGCCAGCCTTGAACTCTATGTAGCCCAGGCTGGCCTCGAACTTTGCAGTCATCCTCCCGCCTCAGCCTACATTTTATGGGAGAGGAAAATGAGATCGATTTAAGGAAAGTTATTTGCGAACGTCTAAGGGAATCCAAGGGAGAAACATCCCAGAGATATTCCTATTTCCAGGTCAGGAGAAAGGTGTAAGCCAAAGCAGTGGGAGCTACAGAAAATGTATCCACCAATTCATACTTATGAATCCTGCCATTTTTTAGGCATTGTGATCAGGGATAAGACTAAAGCAGGTTGACCTCAAAGAGGTTGACTTCTGGTGAAGAGAGCCAAAAATACACACACACACGCGCGCGCGCGCGCGTAAAAGAAAGAAATGTTAACTAGTGAAAGCACTGAGCAAAGAAATTACGTGAGGGTGTGATTAGAAAGTGACCATCTATGTCGTTCCTTTGTCGTTACCCAGGCAGGGCTATGAGAAGCACAGAGGGCTGAAGACAGTGTGCAGGGCCCAACAACCACAGTAGTGAGCCAAGCGCAGAGGCAGAGTCCCAAGCCTAGAGGGCTGGGGTCCCATCCTGAGCAGGTCAGGTGGCCCAGGACTTCGGGACACCTGGCTATACTCTCACTTGGAGACTGCTCTAGTGTGGGTGTGATTTGCACCCCAAGGGCAGATGTATGTGCAGATGTGAGAGGTACCATAACCTCTAAGGGGTGAGGCCTAGTGGGAGGTGATTAGGTAATTAGGGATACTGCCCTGTGAAGGGATTAATGTAGTTCTCAAGGGGCTCTGGTTAGTTCTTGCAAGATTTTTATGAAAGAGAAAAAACTGGCCCCTCCCCACTCTCTGATTTACTATCTCGCTCTGATTCCTCTTCTGTTTATACGTTATCTGGCCTTAGGTATTATGTTATGGTGATGGAAAAAATGAGCTAACACAGAGACATTGCAAACACCTCCAAACTAGAACCTCTAAGGCAATGATGACAAACCTTAAAGGTTTCAATGATATAGACAGCCCATTGCAGCACATGTGCCACAGGTTTGCCACCACTGCTCTAAGGACTAACTTTAGCAGTTTATTAATTCATTCAGTAACTATGCTTGTATTGAGCCCAGCACTAAGGCCTGGGGATACTGCAGTGAACAAGACCATCAAAGTCTCTGCCCTCAGAGAGCTCACAGTCTACACACACCAAGTAAACAGATCTCTAAGTAAAACAACTGCAAAATGTGCCAAGTGCTATGAAAAATATAAACAAGAGGCTAAGAATAACAGTGGAAAATCGGCTTTAGATAGGATAATCAGAGGCAGAAAGCCCCTGGAGGAACGAGTTCGAGAATTCCCCATAGCAAGAACGGTGGTGAGGGCCTCCCAGGCAGGGGCAGCTGTGTGTGCACAGGCTTGGAGGCAGGAAAGACCCTGATGTGACTGGAAGACTGTAAAGCACCCAGCAAGGTCAAAGGACAGGGCTGGAGAAAAAGAACTGGTGACACTAGAAATATAAACAGAGTCGCATCTCTCAAGGCCCTGTTGGCTGCAGTCAAATGTTTGGATCTTGTAAGGTCAATGAAAAACCACTAAAGGATTTTTTCAGGCTGGATGTAACCTGAGCTGATTTTTGTCTTAAAGAATTTCTGGGATGGGGAGTTTTTTCTTTCAGAGCACGAAATGCCTTGAGGCCACCCCTCCAATCACACAGTGTCCTTTTTCCCTATCCACTATTTGGGTCAGGCCTCCATCTGTTTCTCTTGCTTGGAGATCCTGCAGTACTTCCCAAAAAGCCCCCTCAACAAAGAGTTCAAGTCATGATATTATGGTGACACATGCGTAGCCGTTTATACCAGCACAATTCACAACGGCTACATTACAGAAGCAGTCTACAGGCCCATCAACAGATGAATGGATAACGAAAATATGATACATACACAATGGAATATTACTCAGCCATAAAGATGAAGAAATGTGAGTCATTTGTTGGAAAATGGATGGATCTTGACACTATAATGTTAAGTGAAATAAACCAGACACAGAAGCTTAAATATCATATGGTTTCTATTACATGAGAAACTCAAAATACAATTTAAAGAGCATAATAAAAGAGAAATGGTAGGAAACAGGGAGAGAGAGTTTGTGGAGATGGGAAAGAGATCTGGGGAAGTAGAAGAGAGAAAAGCATGGGGGGAAGGGGAATAAAAAATGGTCAAGATGTAATATGCACATGACCAATTCCCCAAGATGAGTGTAATTACTATGTATTGCAAACATATACTAATTAAAAAAAAAAATTACTCCATGAACTCACTAAAGTGAGTTTCCAATAGTCTTTGTGAAAGTATTAGGAAAATGGATGCTTTTGTAAAAGGACAAAAAAAAACCAAAAACACCATTCCCTCATTTCTGATGGAAATTTCTTGTTTTCTCCTCCACTGCTTTCTATTAGTTCATGGCCTGAATAATTATCTTTGTTCTTTAATCTGTCACCATTTTATTTTCCAGAACACCATGAACATGCGTATGTGCCTATGAACAATAACAAAGAACTATAAATTCTTATTGATCCCAGAAGGTTGGAGATTCTAAACAATAAAAATATGTCTTCTGACTGCTTCTCTTAGAAAAGCATTTTGGAGACACAAAAGAGCTTTGTTAAAACAACAAACGAACTCTTAGGGCTCTAGGCCACCAGGTAATGATGCAACAGGCAACTGCAGACACAAAGCTGCAAAGACCTCCCTGCTACACTCGCCTGGGCTCGCTTCCTCACTGCTCAGTCCACATCTTGGCTGCATCAGGCCCAGTTTACTATACAGCTTCAGCCACTATTGTTCTCAGGAGCCAAAATTCTCAGCCTAAAGAGAAAGTCCCCTTTGTCCTCCATCCATGATTTAATTTACATTCTCCTGAACTCTCCATTCACTTGGTTTTCAAGCTAAGAATTCTCACAATTGTACTAGACCCTGAATTTGAATTTCCCCATTTCTGCTGTTTGGAAATCTGCCTAGGTCAGTCACCAGACAGTCCTAGAATTCAGTTTTACCTCACAGAAAATCTTTACTGTTCATGATTTCTCATAATACTGCTAACTACGGTCGTATATTTTTCCCTGGACTCCCCTATTTTTGTCTCTCAGAATTCACATGTGTCTGAGCATATATACACAGAGATACATACATATCACCTTTCCTCTGATAATTAGTCATTTTCACTATCTTTTCCAACTTAATTGTATTCCTACAGAGCTGTCCCTCCTTTGCCACCCAGACTTTGGAGGGGTGCTCTTAGCTGTACTTTTTTCTGCCTTTGTAACTCAGATGCACGCTTCCCGGAATCCCCCTGATCTTTTAATACCACGATTAATAAGACAACGTAACCAACTGACTTAATATCCTTTTGTCTCTCCGTTCCCACCTACAAACTGCTCTTATATGTAAACGCGTACAACTTAATACAATACTGATGGCCAAAACTTAACCAGAAAGTATTACAAATGCAAAGAAAATGATTAAGAACTTTAGGAAAGTAACCATTCTTTCTGCTCTTTCGACAATCGTAAGGGAGAAAAAGGGCTGTTGCTAGCAGAGTAGAGCTTACCTAAATGTATTAAAATCTACCATCTCCGTGTGGTTACAGTCAGCAGCTGCAAATATCTGCTTGATCTCTCTTGATTTGTATTCTTCTGCTTTCAGCTTTTGTAGGGCGAGTTCGATGTTGCTAAATGGGAACTAGAAGGGGAAAGTGATAGACATATTTAAATAAGCCTGAGACTTTTGGAGCCTAATATTTCTTTTTTTAAAATTTTATGTTTTATATGTACATGACTGCAGCTCACGCAGTTTACAATTGTCTTGGGGAATGATTACATGCACATATTACAGCATCTTTTTTTTTTAAATCTTCTTCCTTTTCCCTCTCCCTCCCCTCCCTCCTCCTCCAGTTCCCCATCCCATTTTTTATTCTTGTTAATATTATTTGTCTTTGCTCATGTTATAGCATATAATGTTTATATTAAATGGGGTTATTAGGTTCTTGTACACAGCATATCTTTATTCTTTTTATTTCCCCTTCCCTTCCTTCCTCGCCCCTTGCCCTTGTTCCCTTAAACCACTTCCCTATTGCAAGAGATCCACCTCCTTGTACCTTTCTATCCATCCTTCATCATTTTCTTTGTTTGTACTTTGCCTCACTCAAATGAGAGATACCATGCAGTATTTAAGCTTATGTGTTTGGTTTATTTCACTCAATGTTATAGTTTCCATGGGCACCTATTTTCTTACAAATGTCTCAAATTTGTGATTCTTTATGGGCAAGTAATATTCCATTATATAGATATAGAGATATATAGAGATGTATACCACATTTTCTTTATCCAATAGCCTGCTGGTGGGTATACAGGCTGCTTCCAGGATTTAGATATTACGAATTGTGCTGCTATAAACATTGCAGCACATTGCATGCATGTATCATCGTAGTATGATGCCTTAAGCTCTTTGGGGAAGACACTTAGCAGGGGGACATCTCGATCATGTGAAATTTCTAATTTCAGTTCTTGAGAACTCTTCACACTGATTTCCATAACAGTTGTACCAGTTTGTATTCCCATCAACCATGCAGGAGGGTTCCTTTTTCACCACAGGCTCACCAGCATGTTATTGCTTGATTTCCTAATGATCAGAGCCCAATATTTCTGATGGCTGACAAAGAGACTTCACACAGTAAACCCAAAGAGGCCAACACAGAGAAAACATTACTAGCTTTGTTATCTCCCAAGTTAAGGCTTCAGAAACAAGGGACATTACCATAAGATGCAGATCTGAGAAAAATAATCTTAAAGGACAGCAAGCTACAAGACCAGAAAACAGTCTGTGCCTCCACCTCAGCCTCCTGCCTGTAACCCTAGAACATTGACCCGGCATTTACAGACCTCAATGAAGAGAATGAGAATTCAAAATTGGGTACATAAGACCCTCATTTTCTCCAGATCTTTAGAATGGGTCCCCCTGGAACTGTTGGCCACCAAGCGATGCACTGATCAGAGCAAGGCCGAGGGTCGAAGATCCGTGTGGGCACTGTAATCCCCGTGCACTCATCCTCTGGGCAGCCCACCGTTCCATCTCCTACCCTGAGATTAGCTTTTTGACTCAGTAAGAATACTTCTTATTCAATGCAGTAAAACCACAAGGTTGTAAAATAATTACAGCTAAGAGATCAAAAATGAGACAAGGAAATTCTAGAACAAAAACATTGATGGTAATTTAGCATAAAGTTCCTCCTTTTCCACAATGAAATAATCCAGGTGGCTTGGCACCTACAGGAGGTCCCCATTCCCTCTACTTTTTCACATTTCTTTTCACCTATTCCCATGATAGGATCTTTTACCTCTTTTGAAAAGACTTAGACTGGTATGGAAGAGTGTATTAATCTTTCTCTGCTTGTTAAAAGTAGTTTTAAAATAATGCAATTTTCACTGGAGATGGTGATACCAGGTAATGCCCTAGCCGGCTTTTATCATTCAGGAAGGAGAAAAGCCCTTTATATTTTAAAACTATCTGTTCTGGCCGGGGGTGAAACTCAGGGTAGAGTGCTATCCTCACATGTGTGAAGCCCTGGGTTCGATCTGTAACACCACAAAGACAAAAACAACACATGTTTTCTATATATAGATCATTCTCAAATTGTGATGACGCTATCCCAGTACACCAACCGTAAGCTGAAAATACCTGAAGTCATAAATACACTAAATACCTCTAACCTACCATGCCGTGCCAGTTGTGTTCCCCATGATGGTGGGGCTCACTGACCAGCATCACGACAGAGATTGGACCACACAGCGCTAACTCAGGGAAAGAGCAAAACTCGAAATTTCAAATACAGTTTCTACTGAATGCATATTGCTTTTGCACCACGGTGAAGTCAAAAACCCCTAAGTTCAACCACCCTAAGTCAGGGACCATGTGTATAGTTCATATTAAGGTACAGGTTCATTCTATGTCTGGCAAGAGAACCCTAATTTATTGCTACAGTGACTAAGCTTACCACAGACCACACGGAGCTGAGGACTTCACAATTATTATCATCACATCTCATCTCTCTGGCAACTCTATGAAAAAGGCACTGATGCTACTCTTACTACAAAGACAAGGAAACTGAAGCTCAGGAAAGATAACTGGCTAGAGTCTCCCAGCTAAGAAGTATGGAGTACAGACTGCAAGCTATGTCTGCTTGCCGCTCTCCAGAAATCTAACTGCCTGTTTACTGAATTGCTCGCTGGGTCCAGGCTTCTCAAGCAGCTACTTGCTCACGGTCTTACAGTGCCTGAATCCCTAGCTACAAATGGAGAGATGATGTGGCAGCCATGGAGAGTGCTGCTCAGGACTCCTCTCAAGAGAAAGCCTGCGGGGAAGGCCTCGCTAGCCAACAGCATCCTGGGACTGTACCTCACCGGTCCATGCAGTGTTCACAGGCAGTCTACCCCGCCTGATGACTGAGCACAAGGGACTAGAGCTGAGCCACGCGTGACTGACTTGGGACCGCTTGGATGTGCCAGCTTTGCTCTTGGCTCCCCAGCCACCCGGCCAGAACTTTCTCAGAGCTCCACTGGCTGGCTGAAACTCTTCTCACCCAGCCTGCCTCCCTTCCTTCCTCTCTCCTTTCACAGGAGTCAGCCCTGCACCCTGGTCTGAAGGTTCTGCACACACTCTGCCACCTCCTGCTCCCTCCCCCCTTATCCCTCGGGGACCTTTCTGTTAACACACCTCTTATTACTCACAGATGAACTTTTAAAATACAACCTTCCCGGACAGACTCTTCTCTATTAGGCAATGAATCTCAAATAGACATGTCCACACACTGAGTAAGTCCACATCTGAAAGCAAGACTTTATCAGTATGTCCTTTTGACTGCATCGCATTGCCATAATAGCACTTTTAGTGACATGACCCATCTTCCATCTTACTTCAAATTAAAAGAAAAGACCTCTTGAGCTCACAGTGGCAAATTTCAACTTAAATTCTTATTTAGGCCTCAGGTGGCCACTGTTATGGCAAGTTGCAGCCCCAGCAACTATTGAGTTCCCTTAGGGTTTCTATTTGTTCCAGTCCTGCCCGCTCTGGTGGCCTGTGCCAATTAACTGGGATGGCACAGTGTGTGGCACCAGATTTTCTTCCTTTCCTATAGCTGCTGGATTTCTTTCTGAAAACATTGTTAGCGTCAGCAGAAAACCCAGGAAACTTGATTCAACCCCGGGCTTGCCTCCTGCCTGTGCCTGGAATCTGGGATGCTGGGCAGTGGAGAGCCAAGCGTGTAAACAGAGGAGACAAGGACCTGGCCTCTGCGATGGGACCTGTGGCCAAGTCGCATGGATCCATTATTCATGCCCACATGTGTGAATGCACAATGTAAAACCAGTGGCAAGACGAAGAAGAAAAGGCCCTGGACAAAGAAAAACACGCATCACAGAGGGCTGACAGGCAGGGCAAGGATTATACAAAGGAAATTCACCCTGTCTGCGTTCTTCTCCATGTAGTTTAAGGTGAACTCATCAGCACTGAGCAAAAGAAATACGTGGCCATTCACATTCACTTTGGTGCCAACATACAACTCCTCGACCTTGATGTATTCAGAGAGCTCACTTTTAAAGACTTCTTGCCCGAACTTCTTTACACGACTTCTCTTCAAGAACAGCCCACCAGTGTACCCTGCGGAAAAACAGAAAAGGCCATGGGTATCTTTTATTCTTAAAAGAACCTCGAATTGTCTTCAGTTACTTCATCCTCAAACACGAACCGTACGACTAACCTGTTAAGTCTTACTGACTTCAGAGAAGAAGCAGGCAGTGGGTGAGAAAAAAAGACCTCCTAGGTGAATGTATTAAATAAAGACGTATTATGGTATCCCAGCTTTCTCCCTCTCTTTCTCCCTTCCTGGCCCAGTCAACACTCAGCAGGAACCTACGGTACTGCCCCACAGCACACGGGACTGTGGCACATCTGGGGGTTGGTCATCCTTAAAGCCTGTCTGAATAGTATCAGTTAGAAAATTCTTCTGTTGTGCTTATGTCCACCTATTTGTTTCACAAGTAACCTGACAAGCAGACTAAAGGTAAGAAGGCCTACTTCTGTAAAGGAGATTACGGAGGTGTTTGAAGATAACCGTGGGGGGATGCTTAACTCATTTTTTCCTACAGGTAAAGTATCTTGGCTCTTTGCTTTGCAACATATTTCTTACTTTCCAGAATTTTCACCATTTCATCTCTCCTCTTCCTTAAAAAGCAGGAAGCAGAGGTGAGCAGGGGCCTCCAGTACCTATGAACACAGCCTGAGAGCAGACGAGCTTTGGCAGTCAGCGTCATCACAATCTCGCTACCATATTCAGACCCCACAGGTATTGGAACGACACAGGCTTTGGGCCAAATAGAGCTACAGTCCATCCCGGCTCCATCACTGCCTACTAGATAATCTTTTGGGCCTTTCTAACTTCTCCGACTCTCTATGAATTCTCATTGGTAAAATGAGAATAAAATTTGTGTGTGTGTGGTGGGGGTGCCTCTCAGATCGCCTACTGAGAGGGACACAATGGGTGGCAGGCTCCACCTGCCATGTGCTGAGGCCGGTCCTCAGTCGCATGCAAAGCCACGCTTCCCACAGCTGCTGCCAACAAATGACCGTGCAAGGCTCCTTCCCGCAAAGATAAGGGCTCCTCCAAGTAGCAACTTCGGCTCAGCCTTGCAGAAACTTCCTTAAAACTCCACTGCAGTCTGAGGCCTCCTCTTCCTTCCTTCCCTCTATCTGACATCAGAGGCAGAATTGCACTGCAGTCCGATGGCTCTCCAGTCTCCTTTGGCCTCCTCCAAATTTTCCCTCACTTGCATTTCCCTTAAAACATTTCTTGCACATTTAATACTGTCTCAGCATGTGCTTCTTGGAGGACCTAGTAGTGGAGCACAAAATCTAACTGAGTGTTAATAGTAGGCACTCAGTGATGACCCCCATTATTAGAATCTTGTAATCAAGCACTGCCATCTCCCCTTCTGTTTTACATATGCTGCAATTTGCTTGCCATCATTTTCCCTGTTCTGGCAGTACAGAGTTGATATTTTGCATGGCATATTCATCCCTATTCAATTTTCCTATTTTAAGATTTTCTACTATTCAAATCACTGTGAAGTCTGACTTACTTATACAAATTATTCATCACTCATGAGTGTGCTAAGTGGCTCATACCAGCTCATAGGAACTGATTGTTAAATTTTCAGCGGTTTTGCAAGCCAGGTGTTAAACTGGGCTTCTTGAAATTGGTCATGATTGGGGTATCCACACCGTGAAAACTGTCAAACAGTACTAATCAAAGCTTTTATATTATTTTCAAAGAGTCAGTTAACGAGCACATCACTGATTATTCTTCCCAAATGTGTGTCTTTAGCACAGACAAAAGTTGTAAACATGTTCAAGATAAAGAAAAGAGCCCTATATGTGTAGTTGCATTATGTAGTAAGCCAGTGGCTCTCCATGGCCTAAGGGCTGCAACTTTGGCAACAGTCCCAACAGACAGAAAAGCTGGAGAATGACAAATCTTGAAGACTAAATTTGTTTATCTGGGATTCTTGGCTCACACCCAGTGACAATTCTGTAAGTATGACTACCAAGAACAGACTTTCTTTGGGTTCACTGGCTGTCAGCAGGCCCAGTGGCCAGCCAGACCACAATGCCAAAGCCCTTGAGTTCCACAGAAGAGAGGACAATGGCAAAGGGGCCTTATCCCAGGCCCAAGACAACCACAACTGTTCCTTGTTTAACAGTTTACATGTTTGAACTCCTGTTTTAGACATCTCTGTGAAAAGAAGTACAGTATACTGGCTAACACACACACACACACACACACACACAAAGAGTATGCAAAATGAGAACATGCTCTCTAATTTTCAAAATGAAGATTCACTATTCTGAGGAAAACACTATGAATGATGTCTCTTACCTGAGTTCCTCTCTATAGGTTCAAACACCGAAAGTGTGCCATCAATGAGAAAATAGGAAATAACAAATATCCTGTGTGCATCAGCACATTTCATTGTGATTGGTCTTGCAAAAAAACGGAGTACATTGCCTATGTTGCCATAGCTAAACAGAAGAGAAATAAGGGACAGAATATTACACCAGTAATCTTTCTTACATCTTGTATGTTGAAAATGTCTGCAAAGGTATATGCTATGGATTTAACACAGGAGCTTAAACTTTCCAAAGTGAAAGGATCCAACCATCTTCTTATTAAGATTCTAAATCTAAAGGCTGAGGGATTTTCCCAGTATATTAAAATAGCTCTTATTCTTTCCGTGTCCTGGACAGCACACCAGGGAAAGAGATCCAATGCAAATGTCATAAACACACTGCTCAAACCAGTCACATCAGTTGGTTGTTCTCTAAATGCATGCTGGTCATCAGTTCCAATAATCATGTCAGACAGAAGCACAAGCGCCTGGCCCTGTGGCCGGAGCCATCCAGAAAGGGTGCTCTATCCATGCCTGCAGCCACCTCCCCATCATCACCACGGTCGCATGTCCATGGCTGCTCTGCCTGGCAGCCAACCTCCAATCTCTCCAACCTGCCCCACCTCCCCAGCATCACTTCCCATGCCCTTCCAGGGACAAGTGATCATCTTTGCAAATATTACAGACACGCCCCTTTTATAGCACTTATCCCCTATATTCTAAGTGGCTGTTATAAGTCTGTTTTCCAAAGGGAAGCACTGTATCTTATTAACCATTATCCAATCAGACAATTTTAAACATGATAAGTACTATATTCAATAAATGTTTGTAGAAAGTTATGCCCATAAACATTGGAAGTTACACTTAAAACTCTATGCATGAATAGAATAGTAGGCTGAAGATGAGCTCAAACTGTAGAATTGCAAGTTCCTGAAGTTGACTGCTTGATCACTGGAGAAATTAATTTATGCTCTCTTAGCAGAACCATGTCTGCAGATACCAGCGAGCAAAACACGGACCTCAGAACAAACAGTAAGCCCATGGTGAGGTCTCTGATAATCAAAATCATCACCCAAAGGAGGCACACCATAAAATCAGCCACATCCTTCATCACTTCCTGGCACAGCACTAAGCAAGGTGGTTCTCACTTGCAGATTCTCCTGTGCTGATATTCATTCTTTGTGTTCACAGTGATTGAAAAAACACACAAAGTATTTTTGATTTGCAGGGGCAGAAAGCGCTTTTCCCTGCCCTTTGCTTGAATTGTTGGAGAAGCTGGGCTGAGAAAGCACAGGGCCAAGATTCCCAGCTTGAGCGTCATGTGAGACGGCTCAGCAGTTTGTAAGGCCAGCCCCAAGGCAGCTGGGTAAAACAGCCAGTGCACCATAGGTCTGTTTTCTTAGTGCCTAGTTCCCAGGACCTGGCCCCGCTATACTTTCTCAACCATCTTCTCTGGGACCGAACTGGACTTGTAACTAACAAATATACTTGCCAGCCCCGTTCAAGAAAGATCCATAACTTTTCAGATGCCTGGAATATCACTGCAATAACTGAATGAGGTCTGATTAGGGTAAATGAATACTACCATAAGTTTAACTTCTTAGCACTTACATAAATTTTTAAGTGTATATGGTAACAACGGTCTTTTCAACATATCATTTTTCACATAATTCTTGCATTCTGGAGATCTCATCAATCTAGAATATAATCTACTCAGTAAAATCTTTAGACTAGCAGTTTACAAACTCTATTGTGTACAAAAATCACCTGAGGAGTTTGGTAAATATGCAGAATTCAGAGTCCCACCCCAAGAGATACTGACTTAGTAGTTAGCTTGCATCTCTGGAAACCTACATTATTAATAAGCATCCCAGGAGAGTCTGATGACATGGTCCCCACAGCACAACGCAAGAAACACTGCAAGTGTCTTCATATATTTGCTTGACTATATCAAATAGTTCTCAAATTTTTCTGAACACTTTTTATCATTATACTCCGCCCTCCCGGCTGATCGCCCACTCGCACCTCACACACCAACCATAACAATGCATCCAATTTAGCATTATACAGACTTTTCTCTTGGTTAGCAGTTTCAAAAAATGTGCTTATCCCCATGGTCCCAAAACAAATAACAAACTCTGAGACCCAGAAGCCACATCTTAACTCTTCTACACGGAGTTCAGAGTTATCCATAATCACTGCCTCAAATTCTTCTCTAACGTTCTCTTAAATCCACTTCCATTAGGGTTGCTCTAATGCTAAGTTCAATGCTTTATCTCTTTGTCCACATCTAATTTAACTAATCAGCAGCGACTGTCACAAATGACCACTTCCCTTTGCTGGGATACTCTTGATTCACTTGGTTTCCAGGAATGTATATTCTCTTGGTTTCACACCTTCCTATTACCTTCTTGTTTGCTCCTTTTTAGTCTTTGATGGTTCTTCCTCTCTTCCCCAATCCATTATCGAGTCATGTACCTCCCTGTGTATTTTTCACTCCATTGATGGTCTCTAATTCTTAAGGCTTTAGTACAATTTGGCATCACAACTTGAAATACTGCGCGCTGATGACTTCCAAACTTCTATCTCTATCTCAGATTGCTGCTGAAGCCTACCCTAACCAACATCTTGATATCTAATAGACACCTCAAACTGAACTACTGCCCACAAACCTTGGCAGTTTTGCCTGTCTCACTGGCTGGCAGTTCTACCTTGCAGACGCTCAGGCCCAAACTTTGGCAGACATTCTTAAACTCCTCACTTCTTTCACACCTCATATTGTATCTGTCGAGAAATCCTATTTGGTTCGACCCTCAAATTATTTCCAGAATCCACTATTTAATTCCATCACTCCCACTGCATTTGCCTAACCTAAGCTGCTGTAACTCGTCTCCTGGACTACTGCAGTACCACCTTAACTGCTCTGAATTCCACCAATGCCCATCAGCAGCCTACTCGCCACACTGCACTGGAGGGATCCTTCCTAATTCCCCTCCAGTACTGGGGATTGAACCCAGAACCTCTGGACTGAGCTATGTCCCCAGCCCTTTCATTATTTCATTCTACCTACCTATTTATTTATTTACTTATTTATTTTTGAGGCAGAGTCTTGCTAAATTGCCTAGGCTGGGTTCAAACTTGCAATCCTGCTGCCTCAGCCTCCCAAATACACCACTATACCCATCTTGATTCTTTTAAAATGCAACACAAATCAACTCACATCACTGCTCAAATCTCTCAGTGGTCCCTTGATATCATTCAAAAAGTCCTTATAATGGTTTGCAAGGCCCTCAGTGATTGCATCCTGTTCCTTCTCTTACCTCATCTCTGCATACTTAGCCCTTTGCTCACCTACTCTGTGTTGGCCTCCTGGATGGTTCTTGCACATCCCAAGCACGCTTCTCGCTAAGGGCCTTTATGCTGACTGTTCCTTCTGCCAGAAACATATTTCCTCTCCTCAGTGAGGTCCATCAGAACACACTATATAAACTGCAACCAAGCTGGTCGTAGTGCTACATGCTTGTAATCCCAGCACTCTGGGAGGCTCAAGCAGGAGGACTGCTAAGTTAAAACCCAGCCTGGGCAACGTGGCAACTCAGCAAGACCTTGTCTCAAAATTAGAAATAAAATATTAAAAGGACTGGGGAGGTAACTCAGCAGAAGGTCCTGGGTTTAATCCCCGGTACTGCCAATGAATGAATGAAATTGTGAGGAGAGATGTTCATCAGCCCCATGCTTCTAGTTCCCCTTCATCCTTTTCATATCAACTTAATATCTCCTTATTTTTTCCATGGTACTTAACATCTTCTACATACTACCTACGGTCCTTACGTATTATATCTTATTGTGTACCTCCCACAGCCAAAATGGAAGTTGTATGAAGGCAGGGCTTCTCATCTGTTGTGTTCTCCAATATATCTCAAGCACCTAAGTCAGACCTCAGGAAATATTTGTTGACTTAAAAAAAAAATGCATGGCTCAAGCAGAGCTACACAGCTACCGAAAGGCTCAAAAATACCTAGAGCTATAGAGCCTTGTGGCTGAAATGCACATGAAAGTTTATCTGTATTGATGGGGAAAAAGTTTTAAAGACAGGGATGGCTGATGGGGGCAACAAATGGACAATACCTGGAACGAGGGAGAGACTAAGATTAAACCATGAATTTTTGGATACTCGATAGTCATGAATAGCACAAGTATGGGATAATAACCTTCCCACTGAAAGTCATCTGAACCTTCTACCCAGCATCACAAACTTGGACCAGGGAATACTTACTCAACTTACTGGGCTCGCTTATTCATCTACTCCTTTTCTCATTGGACAAAATATTTATTGGCTCTCAGATACACAGCCAGCAATGTTTGCTTGGGGAAACAATAAAGTTAGTCCCCGACCGCAAGGACCTCTGGGTCTGAGGGAGCCCACAAATTACAGAAACAAGCAATCCCCACACCATGGGGCAAAAAAAGGTGAATTCCAGAAGTCAGATTTCCCTGCATTCAAATCCAAGTTCAACTAAAAATTAGTTGTATGAGCTCAGTGAAGTTTCAAAGCCTCTTTGGGCCTCAGTTGCCTTAAGCAAAGAACAGGTAGAATAATCTTATCTATTTTGCAAGGCTGTTTTGAGGATTAAATGGGATGAGGTATTATAAAGTAGTTCATGTACAGTAACCATTAATTATGATAGTAATATTATTAATAGAAGTATAGTCCACAGAGTATTACAGGCACACAAAGTAAAACTAACTCGGCACAATGAAGTGAGAAGGGTACTATTCTGGTTCTCCCAAGTAAGCTTAGACTACCTGCCCAGCTATAGCCACTACAGTGAAGTTTACCCAGACAATAAAGATCTTCATGACCATCAAAAGCCTCATATGCTTTAATTTGAAATGATTTCTTCCAATGACTTATAGTAGACAGCATTTACCTCTTAACAACAGTACTCAGGAAATTTGTTTTAATAGAAATATATAAAACTGACTTAAATCACATACAATTTCGTGTCACGGTTCAGTTTCTTTATCCGTGTTAAGCAACTATCCTTTGTATGCTTAGTGAGATCATCATCCTCACATTCTCAGTTTTGAAGCCCTGGATCATTTAAACTCACGTATGAGTCTCCAGACGACTGTGCAGTTACTATGGAAACAACACTGTGTGGGAGGAGCTTGAGGGAAGTGTATTCCTGGCACAGATGAGCAGTGGACAGAAAGAAATGAAATTAGAGACATTTGGGCCTATACCACCACCCTGCAGCCACAGCAGCACAACACAAATAGAGATCGCTGTCTGCTGTCAGGCTTCTGTGGGGCGGTTTACACAGTGTAGACAGAAAGAGAGACTAAGTCAACTACTCACAAAGAACTGCTTTCCCCTGGGTTCTAGAAGCAACACCCTAGATACCATTTCATCTTGTTTACTTATAAGAAAACTTCTCTCTCCTTTTACAATAGGGGCATTCTTCCTGCCCACCTCCTCCGGGTGGCTGCCCTTAAAAATAGCAGTCCGTGAAAAGCATCCATCGCGAGTCCAACCCTGGCACCTCCCCATAAACACTGTCGTCAGTAAGGGAAGAAAGAGAGTAAGCAGGTGTCCCTCATGGGATGGAAATCGGCGCCCCAGAGAGCAGTGCAACACAGCACTGAGTCACGCTCCCAAAGGTCCTGTCTCAACCGCTCAGAGGGAGGCACGATAATCAGCATTTCTAACAAGCTCAGGGACCACACTTCGAGCAGCACTGAGTTTAGGCCTTAAATAAAAACTCTGAAGTCCTTAAAAATAAAAGGTTGTTTCTTGAACAACAAAAAACATTATGTCATGGCAAAGGCAGATTTTCCAACATTCTGTACAAGTCTCAATAAGAGATTTCAACCATTTTCATAGAGACGTCACAGCTATTGTTCTCTCTCCTTCAAATGTTCCACAATAGTGGGCAACCCCGTTCAAGCTGACTGGATGCCATCTTTTCTACTCCTTCTTCTGGTCTTACTCCCGTTATCATTTTTCTCCCCAGGATCTCCTACCCTATTATTTCTCTCACACAGGACTATAATTTTTAGTCTGCATCGTATTCAACCATCTGCCATATTTCCCCACCAGTTTTTCCCTGACTCCTTTCTCCCAGGCCTGCCTGCTCTCCCTGAGGCAGCAGAAAGTAGCCTTGAGTAGAGACCGCATTCTATATACGTGACTCAGAGGCACAGTCTGTCTCATGTATATTAGGGATATTTTTGAAAATCCATTTTTTGACATTATATTAAGCCATATGAGCAATCTATTGTTACTGAACTCAACCAAACCTCTCAAATCAAAACAACATTAACTGCCAAAATGAAAAAAAACCACTCAGAAATCGCTGAAATCTCTACAGCAGGGGGTGGCAAACCACAGGCAATGAGCCAGCCACCTGTGTTGGTACGGCCTGTGAGCTAAGAGTGGTGTCTACTTTTTTAAATGGTGGAAAGAAAATCAAAAAAATAATAGTTCGTGATAGCTGAAATTTACATAAAATTCCAATGTCGGTGTCCATAAAAACAGTTGTGTTGGAACAGTCACACGTGTTAATACTCTGTCTGTGGCTGCTTTCACATTCCAACAGCACATCTGAATGGTTGTGACAGAGACGGCATGACCCACAAAGCCAAAAATATTTATTATCTGACCCTTTAAGTTCGCTGACGCCTCATCACACATCATTTTCTAGGGACCATCTTCAGGAGACAGGAAGACAGATATGAAAGGCAACACAGAATGTCAATAATGTGACTCCGAAGCCCTCCAAATGGCACATTTAAATAAGCACGCAAGAACATGGCAACAACTACACATTAATCACCTTCACTAAAAAGCTACCAGAATGTGTGCTTGGACCTGAAATCAGATGAGCTACGTGACACCTGTTTCACCATGAGGACTGTGGTAAACCCCAAACACATCTAGGAAAGGTAGGACTAAAATCTTGGTTCCCACAAGTACCTGTCTTCTTTCAGGAGCTTCTTTTGGTAAGGTACAGGCTTGAGGGACAAGCAGGAACGGAGAGAATCCTCCTCAGACCCAAAGCCATTGTAAGGTGGAATTTTCCTTTCTATTTTTGGAGGAGGAGGTGGCTTGCATGAAATGGAGGTAAAGTTCTCTATAACAAAACAGAGGCAAACAAAACATCAATATTTTTTTTTTGCCCTGATTATGGCTGTTTTGAAAGGTCTGTTATGATTTCAAGATGAACATGGAGATCTTTGTAGACTATTTTAAACTCTTTCAAACAAAACACAGCAAAATCCTGTGAGAGAGAAGGTTTCAATCATGTTTACAAAAACCACAGAACTCAATAATGGCCATTGGTTCAAAAGAGGAAAAAAAAAATCTGTGTCAAATAAGTAAACATTTATCTTTTGTCATCACATCCCCGTTTCTGAATTTATTTTGTTCTTCCCCTAATTTTTCCAATGATACGAAAATTCAAACCTGAAACTTTATGCCACCCATTTCATATTTTAACCTGTAATTTAGCCCTCTCCTATCTTCCGTCAACACTTGCTAATAAAATTATTTTCCAAATAGGACTGACCCCTGACTATTTTACCTTTCCCCTCCACCAACTCCTCCTCCTGCACCCACTTTTTACAACACACTCCTTTACCTCCAACTCAACTAGGGGACAGGATACTTCATTATCTAGTTAAAAAACAAACAGAAAAATAAAACTTTCTGCATCTCACCAACTACTGCTGCGGGTCATTCCTGTTACACTCATAGAAAGACTGCAACTGGATTCAAATGCACTGAAGCAAAAACAAACAAAAACTTGTAAAATACCCAACCGTCTACTCTCTTGAGGAGAATGCACATTGGTAAATTCTATTGAACTGTGCTTTCCAGAACAACTAACATATTGACCTGAACTACCCAAGTCCCTCTGTTTACCCCACCACAAATAGCCAAGATGCCAGCAAGATCTTTCCTAAAACAAAACCAAACCACATAATCTACTCTCCACTTCTTCCCCAAGCCTGAGGATGTCATAGGTGTTTCATGTCCTGCATAAGCAAAGATTTCCTGTTCCATTTTCAAAGCTCTAATAGAAGAAGACTACAAATTTGAGCACAAATTTTAGTGCACGCCACCGTGACAGAAAATGGGTATCAATTCGTCATCCAAGACAATCTAACCCTTAAAAAAAAGGTGAGGTAGGTTTTTAAAAAAAACTGATTTATCGCTGGGGATTAGCTCAGTGGTTAGAGTGCTCGCCTTGCAAGCACAAGGCCCTGAGTTCGATCCTCCCTAGCACCAAAAAACTGATTTATCAAAAGGCTAAATTTGGAGCCATCTCTACCACTGACTTGAAAACATTTTCAGCTTTCACCTTTTCTCAGATTTCCCAGGAGCCTTTGTGTGAAATTTCCCTCAGCACAATCCCCAAGAGTACTATTCCATCGTCACAGAAAGTGCTCACAGCAGACATGTTGACAAAGGGAAAGCCATCACATATCGTGCCCTGGCTCAGTGACAAGGGGTAGTCAGTGTGCCCATACAGACTTGGGAGCCTCTCCCCTGTTATTCTTGTGGGGATTAAAGAGAAGACTTGAGAGGAAAGTTCAAATCTTGGAATTAGATAGAACTGCAGCAGACTATTGTTGCTCACTGTTCCATCAAACACACCACTGTCTGGTCCCTTCATTTCAGGACAAGAAGCATACATGCATCAGGAGGGCTCTATGTGACTATTAGAAAACTGGGGCACAGACAGGCTCTTCCAATTGGGGACATATACTCTACATGCCAATCTGAACAGTCTAAACCAAAAGAGGAAGCCCAATGAACTGCAACGTAATTAAGAATGAATTCTATACATCCCTCCTCCCCACATCACAGGCTTTAGATAGAACAGTGTTGTTCGCTCAACTACCTAATTTTTGCATTAGATTTCAGTAACAAAAGAACCAATTGAGAGTTTTCCTCTGCACCCACAGTGCCATCTAGTGTATGAAATCTGAGAACTGCTGTACTCCATCACCCTTGACTTGTAACACCACATCCATTACTAGAGACCTGGCTCCAGATCCGACTTTAAATCACACTGCCCTGGGTCATTTGCATACATTCACCACGCCATGGCCCACATCTGAACGACAAACTGACTCTCTATGGCTTTTCATCATCTCAGCATCTGCATGTTTCCTCCAAAATATTTGTTGAATAAATGAAACAGTATACATTTTTGTGCAAAGCATCTTCCCAATGTCCTCTGTAACTGGTGCTCGGCTACGTCCTGAGACCTACCTGTCCTTCAGATGTTCTGATCACTCTAGTTCCAAATAATTTATGGATTGAACACCTATCCATGATTGACTAGATTCCAACAAACTACAGAGTTGATATAAAAAAAGAAGTCTTCGTGCTCCTTCACGGTTATTTTCTACTCATTGTCTCAGTTGGAAGCACTACAGGGAAAAGCCTTCAATTACCTCAAAGTTCACCTCTTATATTCTAGTAACCTAGAGATAGATCCAGGCTTTGGGAAGCCTATATCTTATTTAATTTGAAAGACGTTCTTTAAGACACAGAATACCAAACTACCAAGACAAAACTAAGCCAAGGCTTTGGGCGAGGGCTACTGCAAAGGAAGAACTCTAAAGATCATAATTTATTAGTTTCAAGGTAAATCTGCCTCTGCTTGTATTAACACCTAGGTCAAATAATTTCAGAAAAAACTTTATTTGGGGGTGAAATAGTGAATCACACAATGTTAGAGCTCCGAAGTCCTTAGGAATTGTCTAATCATCAACCATCGTTGCTCTATAGAGAAGGTTAAAGAAGCAAAATTGTTAGATGCATCAAGGCCATATGGCAACTTAGGGGATTCTTTCTCAAAATAAAAATATACAATAAAGGGCTTGGGATTTAGCTCAGTGGTTAGAGTGCTTGCCTAGCAAGTCCAAGGCCCTGAGTCTGATCCCCGGTGCGCGCGCGCGCACACACACACACACACACACACACACACAAATATATATACATACATACACACATACATACACAAAAAAGGCCGGGGATGGTGGACACATCTGTAATCCCAGAACTCAGGAGGCTGAGGCAGGAGGATCACCATGAATTTGAGGTCAGCCTGAGCTACACAGTGAGTTCAAGTCCAGCCTAAATTACAGAGCAAGACCCTATCTCAAAAAAAAAAAAAAAAAAAAAATACACATACACACACATACAAAAAAGAAGGGCTGGGGACGTAGCTCAGTGGTACAGCACTTGCCTAACATGTGTGAGGCCCTGGAATCAATCTCCAGTACCAACAACAAACAAAAAAAGGAAAAGAAAACAAGACAAAGAAAGAAAAATAATTACCCAAGCTAAGTATATTCAAATACCTGATCCTTTAGTAGAAGAAAGGCCTGATGAAGCCCTGGACCCTTTTCCAACCTTCACCCTACAAAAAGACCTCAAGGCCTCCACCTGCCAGTCCATGCTCAGCCACATCAGATACTGAGGGAGTGACCTGCTATGTAGCCATGCTGCCCAATGGAACAGTCACACCAGGCCGCGATGACCAAGAAATCTATGGAATCAAATTGCTCTTAGAATTTTTAAGATGGGCATGGTGGTGCCATACTCAGGAGCTGAGACAGGAGGACTGACATGGGTTTGAACTACGTAGCAAGACCCTGTCTCAAAAAAACAAACAATAAATTTTTTTTCTTTTTAAATACATGAAGGATTATTTTCTTTTCCTTGCAGGGAGAGGTGGGGTTTGAGACAAGCTCTTACTATGTAGCTCTGGCTGCTCTCGAACTCACGATCCTCCTGCCTCAGCCTCCCAAGACCTACAGGCATGTGCCATCACACCCAGCTGAGAGAATCTCATCTTTTTGAGAGCCAGATTGGGTTCTACACAGGGACTCAAATGTCTCAGAATTCTATCGAGCCCTTTTGCTTCTACATAAATAGAAAGGTTAGCCATGCACCTTTCTTGGAACTCCTCTTTGTCTGCCATTTTTTCTTTCCCCAAAGAAACCAGGGTGCCTTTAGGACCTAAAGCATCAAGGCTGGATAATGCCTTAGAAATCTGTCCCTGGCTACCTGCTACATAGGTCACGGATGGTGTTGCTGGCACTGTCAACTCCTTTCTGCCTGCTGCACAGCGACAACACGTGAGTACTCCACTGACAAGGGAGAAAATGTGCCTGTAATTATTGACAGGACCACAATCATTCACAGACCTGGCCTGCACTTCAAGGGTACCAAAACACAATGTATAAAATTTATTCTGTCTTACAAATTTTTAGGACCACATTAATTATTTTAAAAATGCAAGCCCCCACCAACGCCACAATAATACTGAAATAGGTCTTCATTTAAATTGATTTTAAATGCTTATGTCAACTGTTATGCTATATGACTGAATTTTTTTCATCATTACTGTTTTTAGCAACATGTTGTAGAAACTTGTGAAAAAAACAAAGATCATTGATTCAAATTTCTTAAATGCCAGAAATAACTATCTAAGTAATATTAAGTATATTTTTAACCTTATCAAAAAGTCAGGAAAAGCAAATGTAAAGATTATCAGAGAATATGTCTCACTTCCCTGCACTGCATCATAGATACAATTTCTAGCCATTACTTACATTGAGTACCATGTTGTAACTCAAGATATAATAAGAGTATCTTATTAAACAGGATACTTTAACATATGTTATGAAAAATATAAAAAGTCAGTGTGACTATGACATGCAGCATAATTTTGCATTTGCATAATTTTCTGTTTAAATGCATAATGCTCATGGTATATTAGCTTTAAAGACAGATTAATTTTTTTAAAGGCATAATCCAGTAAATGTATACAGTGAACGAAAGAAGTGGACAGGAAATTAAGTACCAGGCCTCAACTAAAAGGGACTACAGCGCATTTCAAGCTCATGCATTTCCCCAGGCCAGCTAGATTGGGCTAGATTGGCGGCACAACTCAGAAAATTGGCTGTAAAAGGTGCTAAGACACAAACAATATAGCAAGTCTCTCCAGTAGGACATTTGTCTTCCCAAATGCAAATTGTATTTTGTCAAAAGCAAGCTGATGAACATCACCCAAATGTCAGACCCCCTGTTGAAGCAATTAGATAATGTTTGGGAATCTTTACCAGATCCTTTAGATGAAGGTAATCTTTCAATCTTTCACTATATCCTTTATAGAAAGGTAATCTTCAGGTGCAAGTTACAGTTTTCAGTGACAGACACATCATCAGATTTTCAATCTGTATGGAAGACATACTGGGCTCAAGACAGACATCTACATTTATCATAGTCCAAATTCTTCTTCCCGATGACGTAAGGGCCACTAGCAGCTCCTCTATAGCAGCCCACTACCTCCCTGCACATTCCTGGCTGCCCCTTGCCTACATCAGCAAAGCAAATATGCTCAACTGTCCACCAAAGGGGACCAATTTTAGAAGATATGAAGAGGCTACCAACTGGGCCCCTGTAGGGCCCACACATCTTGACTGATCCGGCATGCAGACATAGTGGAACTAATTCCCTTAATGAAACTACAAGTAAAACTGGAAGTCTTTTTTATTTTAACCCCTTTGTGTGCCTTTTCTTATAACATAAAGAATTCCAGGAGGCCAGGAATGCTATACAATGGGGACACCAAAACAGTGGCATAGTTAGCGGAGGCTGAGGGGGTGGTCCGCACTGAGTGGCACATTTTTTGAGCAGCATTATTAGCTAAAAGAAAAATGATGTAATAATTTATGTTAAGCTAAGGTCTCCTATGTGCGTGTGAACGCAGCAGTATCTTAGCTGCATGACCGCTTACACGCGTATTGTATTGGGTGGCCTCCATATACATCTCCACCATCGCACTGAAGGACCGCCCCGAGCAGCAGGAACTCCAGCTATGCCACTGCGCCAAAACACGGAAAGTGGGCCTCCTCTCATGCCAGACACAAAATGCCTTGTCTGCGAAGAAGCAGTGTTTGCATCCCTTCAGGGAAGTGTGCCCAGATGAACAGTCCAAGGTTCGGGGAAGACAGTGAACCCCCAGAATCTGCGAGTTCCCATGCTCGAACAGGACCAAGCAAAGATTGAAAATATTGGGGGGGGGTGGGGGGAGAAGCTCTCTGTACTGAGCATTGCAGACTCTTTTGTCATTGTGCCCTAAGCAATACAGTATAACAATATTCACTTAGCACTTACATTATATTAGGTATCATAAGTAATCTTAAACACGATTTAAAGTGGCCCAGCACAGTAGCATGTGCCTATAATCCCAGCTACTTGGGGGCAGGGGACAGCCCGTGCAACTTAGAAAACTCCCTGTCTCAAAATTTAAAAAAGCAAAAGTATAGAGAAGATGTATGTAAGGTTAGTGACAAGCATTGCAAGACTTTGGGGAAAGGGGCTACAACCAATGTCCCTGGGATAACAAGGGATGACTGTACAGAACTAAGTACCCATGCTCAGCTCCAAACCCCAACAGTGGACGTCAGCAAATCTCATCAACTCCTACCAGCAGCAGGGACCAAGAGCCTGGGTAGAAAGCCCAGGAAGGGGGCAGAGCTGACCAGCAGATCCTCAGGAGACTGAAAATGGAAATCTACCAAGTAATGGTTTGGATTTCAGGGTTCATATCATGTTGTCTGCCTGCTTCTAGACTCTTATAATACCATGCAACATGCTGGGGGTCCCAACTCCTTTTCTAGCCTAGAAACCTTTTCTACAATTCTGTGTTGCCTCAGTCTACTGCAGTGACCTACATATAGTATGTGCTTGATAAATGACTAGTTTTCATTCAGAACTGAGCTAAATGGGCTGGAATGCAATTGATATCTATAAAGAGAGAAGTTGAAAACCTGACTGAACCTTACCATGAGAGGTGGAACTAACTGGCACAAAGAATATTCTCTAGGGGACTCAAAGTAGCAAGAAATAATTGAAGACAAAAGATTTAGATTCTAATTTCAATCGCCCAACCAAAATATTTTGATTACCCCATACAGGGTAATATGATTACCCCATATCATAGTGAGGCATGAGAAGGGTTTCCATGAGGGAAAACGGAAGCCTCTGGTATTAGCCAGACAAGATTAAATCACAGCTTATTCTTTGCTCCACGCATGGACCTTGGACAAATGAGCCCTTTAAGCCTTGGGTTCTTCACCTCTTAAATGGGAATAATGAGCCTACCCATAGAAGACTGTTGTTAGCAATAGATAAGACAACAAATGCCTCAAAGACAGAACCTGGTCAACAAATGGTACTCACTGTGAGTGTAACATACAAAACTCCAAAGTAAAATCTTAACCGGGAAACAAAGTTTTAAAATATTTTTTACTTGGCATACGTATTACTTACTGATTCCATATTTAGCCTTATAATATGACTTCGTAAATTCATCACAGTCACAGAGGATTACTTTCCTTCCCCACACGTTGATGGTAGTTCCTAAAAGCAGGTCACTATCCTTGTAAAATTCTTGTTCTATTTTTCCCAGCTAAAAAAAACAACAACAAAAAACACAGCATTGGCACCATGGACCTTCCAAAGAACTGGGTACATTTTTCCAAAGGTAAACTTTTTTAAAAAAAAACTTCAATTATATCCTTTACAATTAAATTTTTAAAATCAAAATGTGATCAATCAATGTTAATATTCTAAAGTATTATTTTAGCACCACAGTGCTTGCAAACAGCAATGCGATACATATATTTCTAGATGCACTTAAGCAGGTTTATTATTGCTAAATGGCAGTACAATGTATACTTATATTTAGGTAGTCCCGGATTGCATTCAGAATCTCACAATGGAAAAAAAGTAACTCGCCCTACTGTTCAGGTTCCACGGAAGTTACATTGCAAACATTAATAAAATGCGATAGTCCTCACTTTGTACTTATCCAACACGTAGCTGTACGTTTGTTTTTTGAACACACCACCAAGCACATTGAGAACTGAATGATCCGTTATCTGCCCTGGTTGATAGAGTCCAGGTGGGCCATACTGGAAGACAAAATCAAAACAAGATATGGTAGACAAGGAGATGGTGTGGTCAAGAGACACTTATGGGAAATATGCATTGTATGGTTCTTCTCTACCATTCAGAGGAAAACATATAGACCCATCCACCTGTCCCCATGTTGCCACATCCCCTGTAGGCTGACCTACACACCATGCATCCCATCTTAAGGAAGCCCCATCTTTCCCTCGACTCGTCCTATCCTACAGGTAACCATCCACTTGGTTCTTCACCACGCCACCAGGCACACTCCACCCATTACCTGTCCCCAACCCAAACCGCACCGTACCTACCACAGGTTTCAACCACATCCCATGGTTCTCTAATGGTTTCGCCAGCAGTCATCTTTCCACTAAACTGCAACCCCACCCAGCCACCTACTCACCCACCCAGCCCTAAAGAAAACATGCTTCCTTGCCTTTTCTTTAGCCCACTTTGCACCCTGCTCAGTGAGTAGAGACCGGGCTGGCCAAGGAAGGCAGTGTGGTTAGGTAGAAAGAGCAATAGAGGGGTAAGCCTCTAACAGAAATGTAGCCCACAGCATGCCAGGGCCCTGCTCAGTCCTGCATGCGTGGAGGTAGTTCTCAGCAAAGATATGCTGCGGGAAATACTTTATTTCACTTACATAAATTGATAATGATCAAATGTATCATGTATAGATGAGAAATCAGAATCTTTCCTGAGCCGTGTGACATAAAGTAGAAGTCGAAATGTGGCCTGAGTAGACCACAGTACATTCAGACCCACGTTCTCTTCACCATTTACTAGCTACAAGCCCCACGACCAAGTACGTATCTTCTCAGAGCTTCAGTTTCTTCCCCTGTTCCATGAAGCCACATCACTTACTACTGTTTTCTCAAAGGACACTGAGTGTCAAGGGAACATCCATCCCTTCTGTATCTCTCCCCCCACGAAAACCCGAACTCCTTGAAGCAGGACTTCATTTTCCTGCACACCGTAACACCACAGCTAGCACCCAATTGGCCCTCAATAAATATCTGGGGAATGAAGGAATAAAATAAAGTAACTGATGGCAAGGCACAGAGTAAACGGCAAGTACATCATTATCATTTTATATTTAGCCTATTTTTCAATGCCATTTGAAAAACAAGCTCCCTTGGCACCTCCTGGCCGCCTGCTATGCTTAGCCCAGCGCTCCTTAGGGACAATCCTGTCTCTCTGTGTCTCCAAGCAGCCCAGCAGAACTTCGGACCGCGGACTCACAGAATCCAGAAGAGCCTCCTAGGAAGAGTAATGGCCAGCAGCTATGTGAGTAAGAAATAAGGACTGCAGTAACCTCCCTAGGACCTCCAAGAACTACGTTAAAAAATATTTTAACCAAATCAGAAATAAAATATAACACAGAGCTATATATTTTTTAAAATTCATGTTTTTATGTGTCCTTACAGGTCTTAATGAGGCCTTGGATGGTTTTTAGTACTATATTATTTCATTTGGTCCTTATAACTATCTCAGGACACTATTAACCGCATTTTATAGATGTAGAAATAAGATCTGAGAGGTTAAGTGACTTGCCCAAAGTCACACAGCTATTAAGAGGCAGATTTGCAATTCTAATTCAGTATTCCTGGCTCTGGGCTATTCCTCCAACACCCAAGTTACATTAGCCCCCAAATGATCATGATTATTTGTAGAAATTGGTCTGACAACTCTTTTGCTATCTTTTATTTATTTATTATTTTTTTTTTTGGTGCTGGGGATTGAACTCAGGACCTTCTGCTTGCAAGGCAAGCACCGTAACCACTGAGCTAAATCCCCAGCCCAACTCTTTTGAATAGTAGATAAAATGCTAAAGCTAGCAAAGCACTCAGAAGAGTCATTTCTGTGCAAATACTTTTGTGTACATCTGTGTATGACATGCAAATGTAGGTGCCTGTGTATGTGTGTTCACAACTCACGCCAACACCATCAGCTCCTCAGTAGGCTGCAAGGCCAGGAGCAGTACCTTTACTAGGGATTCCTTTTCCTTAATAAGACCGATTATCAATTCGATGACAATACTGGCACTTTCTCTTACATCTGACTTTTTTTCCTTACTTGCTTTAAGTACAGAATGTTCCAATTCTAATTTGTCAGATTCTCTGGATTATCTTCATAGATGCATGAGGTATGATTAAAAAAAGAGTGAATGTTTACCTTTTTTAAAAAATTTATTACAGCAAAAGAAATTTTGCCATTAATCTCCCTCAATATACTCGCCCTTGCGTCCCCCACTCTTCCTCCATAGTTCTTGCAACTTTCTGACGCAATTCTGCAAGTCCTCTTACATGCCTTCAGTCACACCGCTGCAGCTGCCCCCATTCCCTGAACCGATTCAAAACGTTTACCTTTCACGGTCATTTTGACTTTGGACAACAGCTGGAAGTCTCATGGTGCCAGACCCAGTGAAGAAGATGGATGAGGCCATAATGTAATGTTTTTATGAGCCTGCCTTTCTGTTGGATGGCTCAGCAGCAGCATTCACCATATTTCCGAACACATCTTGTAAAGATGCTCATGAAAGAGCACTTCTAGAACTGCTTCAGAAAGTGGCAAGAACCATGGGATAAGTGTGTTTGATGAGAGGGGAAGTGTTTCGAGGGGAAGTCATAGCAATACATCTTTTAATGTAATAATTTTTAAAATTCAAACGCACGCTATATATTCTGATCACTCCTCATATGTTAATACTAAATGAAAGTTTTCTACATATTTGCAATATAGCAACTGTCTTTCCATAGTCATAACATACACCATTCCAAACAGTGACTTGAATCCCGTGGCCCACAAACACACACACAGAAAGTGATTCTGTGTCCGCTATTCACCTTGGGAAGCTTATTCCTCCGGAGGAAGAACGACTGAACATCCCGGCCTGAGTTCTCTGGCAATACTTCTTTGATTTCAATAGTATCATCAGACAAGAAGTAATGCAGGACGAGTTCTCTACGTTCCCCAAACAATGAGCCTGAGTCATCCCACAGGCAGAAGAAACGCAGAACTTTCCCATCATACTGCAAGAACTGTTTCCGGGTGTCAAAGGCTTCATAGGGACGAAGGGGCTCCACATGTTCCACTGTCTGCAAATGGAGCAAATGTAAAAAATAGCTGCAGGTTTTATATATGCATTTATGTGATGCAAGAAATCAACTAATATAAAGATAAATTTTCTATAGACTATTCTGTGATTTTTTTAATGATTTCAACTTACTGACATATATATACATTTATAACCAGTTTTCTCCTTAAGAATATAGACAAATTTTTCATATTTTGTTACATTATTTTAATATTATAAACTATATATTTGTAGTGCTTTTGAAAACTGACTTTTCTCAAAGACTTAGTTGCTTAAGAACAGACAAAACTAACCTATGGTAACAGAAACCAGAACAGTAATTGCCTCTGGGAAAGGGCTTTGACTGAAAAGAGGGACAAAAGAACCTTCTACGGTGTTTTTTGGAGTGAAAGAAGTATTCCACCTTGGGGGAGGGGTGCAAGAGATCAAACCCAGGGCCTTGTACATGCTCTACCACTGAGCTATATCCACAACCCAAAATATTTGACAGCTTGGCTTTCATATTGGTTATTCGGTTGTACACATTTTTCAATACTCAATGATCTATATGCTTTAGGATTGGTATAGCTGACTCTGCTAATTATATCTCAACTAAAACAAATCGTGTATCTTTTTACTGAAAATTCATATCTGTGTATGCTTGTTACTCATTCAAATTTTTGTGATGGTAAAAAGGAAGAAATATATTTATGGTTCAATTTTGCTCAACATTTTCAATACCAAGGATATGAAAGCTCAGTGGAAATGGGAACGGAGCAAATGGAGAATTTGTGGTCCACATGCAAGCCCACCTCAGGGTCCTCTGCCTCAGGACTGCAATGTGTAGCTCTTTGCTCCATCTGCATGTCCTCAGCCCTGTCTTGGGGTAGAACTGCCCCCACGCTACGGGAGGTAGCCAGACAGAACTGTTACATCATATAAGGAAGGACGCATTTGGCAAGGGAGGTATTGTCCCAAACCAAGCTATGGAATCATTTCTGTAAATTCTTGAAATTGTAGATTTGTCCACAACAGCCTATGCAGTCTTACCCCAAGACGGAGAAGGGGGACCTCCCCCAGTAGACCACACAATGGCTTTCCAGAGGCTCTTCGGCCTTGTCCTTGATATTTAAATGGAATTATAGGACCTCTACTTGTATTAATTAAAAACTGTTTCTTTGGCATTATAAGATCTCTAATAAACGTATTATTGATTATATACCACTGGGATTCTTTTCAGCTTAAGTTAAATTGTTTAATTTTAACTTTATATTTCAAGGCAGCAAACACTAAAGAACTAAATAGCATAGAAGTCAATATAAAAGCCTCTTATTAAACCCCTAATTTTCCAAAGGTTTCTATATTTATTGAAGAGTTTTCTCCCTGGGGAAATAAATGCTAAAATGATTCCCCCAATCTGAAAGGAAATTGATTAAAAGATTTTTTGGCTATACTTGGTACTTATTCTCAATTCCTGGCACAAAACAGTTTTTTTCTTTATGAACCTATGCAATCCCACAGTGTTCTTTGTAATTTCATGTAATACATCATTCTTAACCACTATCGTACAATACCACCTGTTAGTGAATGAGGGCAGCTAGCTACGAGGGGTGGTAATTCATATGGGATCTCTCTGGTGGTTCTAAGGACTTTGCATTTATCAGTGAGGGCACTTGGAAAAACATACAAATGAACCCAAACCAAAAAAAAACTCTTTGTATAACAACATACAGGCATTTTACTTTAGATATTCCAGGAGGGTTCTATGTCTGTGATATTAAAGAATAATTCTGGGGCCAGGAGGCAGGTATAGATGAATCATCATCCAAGGCAGTTTTAACAACAGATCAAAGCCAAATCAAACAATTTTACTTATTCTAAATTTTGTTATCTTTTTGCAAGGAAATGAATTGTAAGTTTTAAAACGATAAAAATCAGCCAGGTGCATGGCTGTAATCCCAGCACTTGGGAGACTGGGGCAGGAGGCTCACCATGAGTTCGAGGCCAGCCTGAGCTACATAGTGAGTTCAAGGCCAGCCTGAACTTCATAACGAGACCCTGTCTCAAAAAACCAACAAAAAAAATCAGATGAAACTAATGGGTAGGGATAAAAACGAGAACAGTGGTTATCCCTGGGTTGGAAAAGGTACTGAATAGAAAAATGCATGAGAAGACTTTCTAGGGAGAAGGAAATGTTCAACATCTTGACTTAGGGGCATGTTGTATGAGTGTACATATTTGTTAAGACTCATCTAACAATACACTAGTGACTGTATATTTTACTCTGTGTGATCATATGTCAATTAAAAAAAGAGATAAACAAATGACAATAATGGAAATAAAGGTAAGAGTCATGAGATTTACATTCCAATCCGAACAAGGAAACTGACTGGGCCTGTGACCTTCCATGTGATACTTCCTTTTTTGGGTATTTGGATTCTTCTTCTGGAAAACATAAAAATTTGGGTCAAGCAATCATTCAAAAAACCACAGAAAGACACATATAATAAAAATAATACTGAGTCTTTACTCTTTACACTGACCAGGGTCCAATTCTGAGTGAGGACAAGCACCCTTTCACAACAGAGGGACACCACAATTGTTGCCCTCTTCACTCTTTCAGAACATCTCAGCATCCAGTGCCACCACAAGAGAAGCTGGGAGTCCAGAGGAGGAAGAAGGAAGGTGGATCCAAGGCTTGGTTCACTAAATCGGTGGCACAGATTTTTGTATGCGCTGCCAAAGCGAGCACTCAATCAGTAGCACAGAAACAAAGCCAGAGTTAGGGAACCAAAACTAGAAAAGACAAGGCAGGGCAAGGGAGTGTGGGCCCAACTCATACACTGTCAGTGACATAAGGCAACTGGACGCTCCTAGAAATGGTCCCACGTAAGCAGCTCACTGAATCCCCTTATAGCCTGTGAGGGAGACACTACAGGAAGAAATGGGAGAGGGGGTGTCATCCTTCTTCTGAAGCCAATACTCAGTTTTCCCTCCAACCTAAAGGGAGAAAAGGACAGCCAGGGTAACAACTTTGGTTCCAAGAGCTCTTTCACACCAGCAGCAGAAATACAACGTCCTTTACTGACTGTAAAAGGAATTCTTAGTATGAGACGAGAACTCACAAATACAATTTCTTACCTCTCTCCGCATCTTCAAATATGGATCTTCTGGACGCTGTCCTGGTAGATTTAATTTGACTCCTATTTTTCTCAAAAAGTTTTTTGTGAATCTATCACAATCATAAATCTTGAATGTCCAGCCATATAGGACGATGTCAATGTTGATATTAAAATCATACACAGTATACAACTGATCATCATTAGGAGGGGGACGAGAAATCCGTTGACGCCGAATGAAAATCCCTGTAGCATGAAGTAAAATACAATCAATCGCTTTATCATGCAGCTAACAAGAAGTTCCAGAACATCTCGGTAACAGCCCTGAACACTTTGCTACGACAGGGAAGCAGGGTACAAGCGCTTGTCCTGGGAGACAGCAGTGGTAAGTTCACACCCTGAGGGAGCCAGAGCACGCTGAGACTGGAGGTCCAGAACTCCCTGAGTGACCAAAAATGTCCCATTGCCATCACATCTTTTCCTGGGAACACGGCCTCACTTTCAGCCACTAGCACTCAATGTGAGCAACCAAACCAGGCGTAAAGGCACGAAGAAGAGTGCTCAGAAAAATGTATCATGCTTTCAAGTGGAAAGGGGAACAAGGGAGGGGAGGGGGAAAGGAAGGGAGAGACAAGGAAAAAAATGGAAACAAAGCTTTTGTAAATAAGGAGGGGAAGAGAGGTTGAAGGGCGAGGAGGGGAATGGGAAAAAAAGCATCAGCAAGCTATATCATGTACAGGTACAAATTTCCTATGGTGAATGTTATCTTTATGTACATCTAAAATGTACCACTAAAATAAAATGCATCATCTTGGCTTGGACAAAAACCAAACAGTGAAGAAGCTGGTAGGTACCAACACTGAGTTTCAGCTTCAATAAACACGAATGGCTTTAAGCTGCTATGAAGCTTCATGGAGTCTTCTTTCCTCTATCAACTTATTCTTTCTTCTTCCTCTATAGCCCATGTCCACCTCCATCCAACCACCCCCATCAAGCAAGCGTTACTAGATGCTTCCTAATTTTAGGCAGCACTCTGGACCAAAGGTTCTCGATCTCATCCCATCTCCACTTCCAACCCTAAGATGCCCCTTCACTTCTGGTGCAAGATAAAGGCAACAGCAGGAACGGCAGTAACATTATTTCTGCACCAGTGTCTTCAGCTCCAATTTCACTGGGAGACACAGCCACGTAACACCTACATAGATAATGTTTACACAACAGGACAGGATCCCTGATTTCAGAGAACTCAAACCTTCTACAGTGAGCAACGGGCACCCTTATTAGACTGGACAGTAAGCATTCTGCCCTTTATTCTGGAGAGAGGCACTATCTCTACCTTCCCAGGCTACAAGCAAACTGCACTTTGCTCTAGAGGGAGACTATCTTTGTCTTCCATAGATATTTGCATATATGAACACCCTTGAGCCAGGCTTAGTGGCACACACCTGTAATCCCAGCACTCCAGGAGGCTGAGGCAGGAAGATTCCAAGTTCAAGCCCAGCCTGAACAACTTAGAACGACCCCATCTCAACATTTAAAAAAAGAAGGCTGCATATGCAGTTCAGTGTGAAGACCCTGGGTTCAACCCTCAGTAAAACACACAAACACAAACACACACACACACACACACACACACACACTCAAAAAACTCCTTGAAGAGACAGTCCAAAGAGCTTACAACTGGCTTGTGTGACCTCTGGACAGAGGTCTTTTATATAGAAATGTCAACTCATCTTCTTCGTATTTTAGACAGCACTGAGAATGGTACCTTTTCCCAAAGTCTAGAAATACTTTGAAATGATTCATTCCTTATTCATTAAGGAACATTTAATGACTATCTTTATGTGCCAGGAACTGTGTTGGGCTCAGTTCCATTTCTCTACTTATCATCATTTCACTCTGTTGAGAGGAAATTAACTAAAATCATTTTCATCTTCTTTTCTTTGTAGCAATTTTTAATTATTTGGTACATTAAATTAAAATAATAAAACTATAAAATTAGAACTGGCCTAGAATATTTTTAAATGTACTACATAAAAGATGATATAATTTTACTGCAAAAAATTATACTTCAATTAGCCTTTAATTCATGCCACTGATAACAGTATGCAAATTATTTAATCATTCAAGATTAGACATTTAGAACAAATTACACACTTGGACATCTATAAAGGATGGGAATTTCAGGTATTTTTCAGGAACCATTATATATCTCTTTAAAAAATACTTATTTTGTGACAATTTTTTAAATATATAAGATTACTCAACAGTCAGGAGATTCTTCAAGAATTTTATCTTGTATTTGTACTTCATTATAAAAATTCAAATAAGCAAGTCAGTGTTGGTTTTTGTTCAGTAAGACTCTGAATAGGAATCTTATATTTTTCTGCATATGGAGAACTGGCCTGACCACTGGGATTTTAAATAATAATCATCACAGTCATCATCACAGCGCTAGAACAGACTTTCATTTACATTTTTTCACTTAACCTACAATAATCCCATCAGACAGATAATATATGAAATATGAATATTCAGTGTATGAATGAGAAAACCAAAGCTCACAGTGCTTAAGTGTTATGACCAGGATCATGCCCTAACAAACAGCAGAAAAAGATTTTTGAACTTGGGATTTCAGACTCTAACTAAATACCATCACTTCCCATAGTTTTCACTGAACTGCATCTCACTGTATAGTAACCACAAATTATGTAAGTGAAGGAAAGGAGGGAGAGCCACAGGCAAAACAGGACAGAGATGGGTATTAGAGCTGCCAGCCACCACGGAAAGGAAAAAGATTTATGACAGACTCTTTCAAAAGAACAAGCCCATTTGTGCTCTAAGAGCAAATTTCCAGCGCAGGCCACCTGACCTGCAGTGACCCTGCTCTTCCCATGTGCCACCACCACTGGGTTACCAGCCCCTCCCTGGAGGCTGCATACTCCTCATCCCGGGCCCACAGTTTTCTCACTAGATTTGTTTCTCAGAAGACACCAGGGATTTCTTCATGGAAACAAAAATGAGTCCTGACCATCCATGGACTGTAAAGAGGAAGCAGGTCTGACACTAAACAAGAACATTTTGCTGACAAGAAAATGTAACATCACAAGCCTGTGTTAATCAGAAAAACCAGTGTGGGTCATTTGAAATGTACACTTGCACATGAGAGCTTTTAATCATATATTTCCAGAATCTCTCAACTGTGTCCTTTGGGGATTAAAATTTTTATTTATTAGGATTTGTGCATTTATGGTCTTCCAGGATAAATGGCAGAAAACTCCACCAGCTGGAGTTTTGTTCTGGAATACCAAAGAAATGGGCAGGGTGCCATGTCTGGCACACACTGGAGACCGGCTGAGGTCATCAAGGTAGATAAATAAAAATAATGATAGAAAATGGAAAACAAAACAAAAGCACTGTATCTTCCCTTTAAATTGTCAGGTGTTTAATCTTTTTAACTGCCCCATAAAGACAGCTGGGACACATGTCCAGGCATCATCTTGTCCTCATCTACATAGTTTACATTGCTCTTTCTTTTTTTTGGTGCTGGGGATCGAACTGAAGGCCTTGTGCTTACTAGGCAAGCGCTCTGACCACTGAGCTAAATCCCCATCTCTGCTCCTTTTAAAACACTCTGCTCTATCTGAGTATACTCTGCAAGCTTTAACTTTCTAACATTTCCCTGTGCTTTATTTTTTTTAGTGCTGATTAAATATTTTATTTACCAAATGCTTATTTTTACCAGACCTGTTAACTTCATGATATCACTTCAGTTTTTATATTTGTTTTTCCTTACTGATTACAATTTTTACAAATGATTCTATTTCCTTACAATATTGAAAGATATATATTTAAAAACATACACGCAATTATCATGTGTTACAGTTTAAAGCAGAATAGTGTCTTATAAAATAATATTCTTCTTACTCCTGCTCCCTTTTAGGATGTAGACCCAACATAGTCTCGATTTCTGGAAACCTGACCTGTTTTTTGTTTCTCCCACTAAAAGGAAGATCCAAGTGGCCATATATATCCACTTATGTTTAATGTGTCTTCATGTCATTCAGTTGGGACTTGTCTTAGATTTTGCTCAAACCACTAAATTCTGTTTTTTGGAATTCACCTGACCAGAATTAAGATTCCAGGCTCTCATCTCTATTAATTGGGGGGGTTCCCCCAATTTTTGTAATGCTGCAGACCCAGGGGATGTCTGTGGCTAGAGGCAATATTTCTTTGGTGAAGGAGTATACAATTAGAACTTACTCTTGTCACCATGTGTACTAAATTTATATCCTGATGATACCAAGAGCCTTTTCCTCCACTTGTGTTCACTATATTCCTCCATTAAAAGGACTATTCCAGCTTTACTACTGTATTTTGAAAATGTCACCCTTCAAGTTTCAGTTTTACAAAAATAACGTTAACATATACATAATGTGGTGCATGACTTGCAGCAAACGAATAAAAACCTAAGAATTTCACATCTCTAATCATAGTGAGAAATAATAACCCTGCCTGCCCCCTTGACCACTGAACAAGCACAAGACAGTAGCCCAGGAGGTCCTCTAAGGGCCACTTGCCTAGATTTGCTTCACACAGTCTGCACTCTGCTTCCAAATACCCCCCAACTCCTCCCCGCCGCCGCACTGTCCCACCTTTTGAATCTAATCTTGCTGCTTTGCACTGTTCTGCCTTTCTCTTCCACCTTCACAGGAGGTACCACTTTTAAGGTACCACTCAAAGACCATCTCCTCCAGCGGGTACCGGCTTTCTTCCTGCTCTGATCCCCATGATGACGCTGCATACTGCATTACCACCATTGCCGGCTACCTCCCTGCCTTCCACAATTTATTGAGCAGAAAAACCAGTGTGGGTCATTTGCACCAAGTGACTATCTTCAAAGACTGGCGACTCACCTCCACTCTTAAATTCTACACTGTTCCATTCAGTAATTATTCCCACCCCAACATCTACCTTTCGGGGTTGCTACATTTAGCAAGTTGATAAATACAGGATGCCCAGTAACACTGGAATCCCTTGAAAACAGTAAGTTTCTACTGTAAGTATTTTCCATGCAATATTTTGGACAGTCATACTAAAAACCTCACCGTTGCTTATCTGAAATTCAAATTTAACTGGGCATCTTATATTTCATCTACCAAACCTACTGCTACACCTCTTCTACTTTATGAAATATAGTACTTAGATACAGAATATGTCCAGTATGGATGAATGGCATACAAATGACTGATTTCTATTTTGTGATTCAATTTACTTCAATTGGGTAAATTTGTTTATTTGTTTGTTTTTTGAGACAGGGTCTCACTATGTAGCCTAGGCTGGCCTTGAACGCACTATGTAGCCCAGGCTGGCCTCCAACTCACGGCAATCCTCCTGCCTCAGCCTCCTGAGTGCTGCAATTATAGACATGCACCACCACACTGAGCTTCAATTGGGTAAATTATCTTAGTGTATTAAAAAAAAAAGTGTAAGAAATACTACCCAATTGAGGAGCCGAAACAAGTCATGATTGGAGATCAGTGTTCTTAACCAAAGATGTACCAAGAACCATGTAATAGCCAGTTCTTGACAACAGGCCTGCAGAATACAAAGTTCTGGGTTGGGGTAGGAGATTCTCATGATCACTTCCAACTAAGAACAAGTGGTGTAGACCATGCCAGAAATCATGGTGCATTTCTAGTTGGTATCTTCTTTTTTTTAGCACAGATTAGTTTGGACTCAGTAGTACAGTATTAGACTGACAATAATTCTGTTAGACATTTAGGGGCAAAACTGCTGCGTTTACTTCTGACATTCCTGGCCTGATGTGAAATTGTTTTAAGAACAATCCAGCAGAAAAGCAACAAATTCTAGAAATATATGTGCTGCCGGAGCGAGCACAACAAATTCTAGAAATAGAACACATCTAACCCAAAGGAGAGCGATATCCTGGCAAGAAATTAAAGAAGCTTTGAATTGCAACAGTGACTTGCTTGACTCGTAATACACACAAATCTCTTTGCCAATATGAAATCATGAATATTGAAACATATTTAAAAAAATATTGCTCTGATAAGAGGCTGCATATAACTGAATGCCTATTTTTGCACCATGCTAATGGAAGCCTCTTATTTCTGGCTTATCCTGCACTCCCTAGGCACCCTGAAAAAACAATTACATGATAGTATAGACAGCTAAAATGGAGGGCAGTTATAATTCATCCAGTTGTACTGATTTCTGAATGGGCAGGTCCACAAGAAACAGGCACATACAGCCTTCCCAGTTCTTAGGGAAACAGAAAAACCCTACGAAATGACAGGCATGCCATCAATGCACAGCATATGAACTTGACCCGAGCCTCACCCCAGGGCCAATGCGGGCGGGGAAAGTGGGCCCAGGCTACTCAAAACACGCAACTGATAGCGGCATTATCTACCCATCCTCCAGGGTTGGTTGAACCACAGGCTCGTTAAGTTTGTTTTCTTTTTCCTAATCACTTAGGAAAGCCTGAAGTAGGTGTTTCAATGATTTTTCAAACTATCCACTGTCCAGACCTTCCTTAACAAGAATCATCATATTAAATATTTCAAGAGACAGGTTTCTCTCTAAACAAATCTTGATGGCAGAGTGGTTATTCATGTTTGCTTTCCACAGGATTTGCTGCAGCCGTCCAGAGTTCTCCACTCTGCTGACAAATTGAATGTCGTTATACAGTGTGATTACTGTGTATTCTGACCACAACCCTTCGGCTGCATCTTCACAAAGAGAAATGTCTTGACCACAGCAAGTCAGCTAGAAATCTGGACATTTTCCAGAGAGTTTAAAATAGTCTTTTTCTCTGGTTTCTTTTTCTCTAGTTTCTTTTTCTGAGTCTTTATGAGTAACAAATATTTATATATATAAAATTTTCAACTGCATTGTTATGACCATCTTCAACTTGCCTTGGACTCTGCCTCTGTAAGACATGAAACCAAGAGGTTGCAAGAACTGAAGTCTTAATAAGAACATTTCCAAGACCCTCCTAGAGGTTGCCTGTCATATCTCTTCTTGGACAGTTTAAAAAGACAAAAATACACTGGACAGAGGTCAATGAGCTACAGAAATATGAGCTTCCACTTGAAAAGTAATAATAATAAAACCGTAATGCGGGTCACTAATGCAGGTTTGGAATGTCTTGTGACTTTTAGACCATCATTTGGGCAAATTCGGTGTCATGGTGAGCAAAGTGATCAGAAAATAAGTAAAGTTTGTATAGCGAATAGAGGAGCAAGTATTCAAGTGAAAACCTGTAAGAAAATATTTTTTGCTAAAGTAATACAGTTAGTCACCTAATCAAATACACTTAAGTAAAACAGATGGTCCCAGAAATCAAAAGTTGTATTTTATTATTATTTTGTGTGTGTGTGTGATGAGATAGGGTCTTACAATGTAATTCAGGCTGGTCTTGAACTCACTATGTAGCCCAGGCTGGCAATCCTCCTGCCTCAGCCTCTCAAGTGCTGGGATTACAGGTGTGCACCACCACACCCAGCTGATTTTCTCCTTCTGCTCTTAAATAACACTTTTCTAATACATTCTTGCCAATCTTTAAAATCCGTCTTATTTATGTTAAAAAAAAAAAATGACCCCAACAGGTCTAAAACTGCTTTTCCCTTTACAAAATATGATGTCACACTTTTAACCTTAAAGTTTGTGAAAACCTTTTCTAAATTGTTAAGGCCATTTTCATATTTCAGATTTACTTACCATTCAGTCATAAATTCACCAAATAAAATGATGGAGGTGGATAGTGTGTGAGTTGAAACACAAAGAACAATGCAATGAGGACAGCTCATACTGATAGCCTCTTCACACCAAACCTCACCTTCCCCTTCCAGACAGGAAAATCAGCAGAGACACTAACCGAATCTTTTTCCTTCATGCACAACCTCCACAGTGGCTTTCCTCCCACACAGTAGAACAGACTAATTCTGGTCATGATCTGGGCTCCTCTGATCCCCAATCCACACCTCTAGCCTGGACTTCTTTCCTGAAAACACATCCCGAGGTTCCACCTGCCTGATGGCCGTCACCACACAGATGCCCCAACACTCCTTCAAAGACTTCATGCACACACATGCCACGGTGACGAGTCCTGGTCCTGCTCCATGTTCTCTGCTCCTGGCCTTCATAGAGCTCTCAAAAGCCCCTCGACCAGAGACCTCTGAGCAATCAGTTAAGACTGAGATGGGGCTGGGGCTCAGCAGTAAAGCGCTTGCATGGCATGCACAAGGCCCTGGGTTCAACCCCCAAAACAGAAATCAAATTCAAACTCCTAAGCCTGTTTCCTTTTTCAGTAAAGCGAACAAGGGCAGTATCAACTTCAGATGGTCACTGACAGATGATCTTTTTCCTTATGCTCTGCAATTAATCGCCAGATAAGGACTATCAAGCTTGTCAACCAAATGTCTCTTAAAGCCTTCCCCTGCTTTCTGTTCCTACCACCACTGTACTCATGTGTACATTCAGCATTTCTAGCCCAAAAAACTAAAACTGCTTGACTAGTCCCTGAGCTCCCTGTCCTCTGCAAGCTGCTAGTCCGCAAGCTCCATGAGACAGGGGGGATGATGGGTCCTCGTCCTTGGGCTCATTTCCCAAAGTCCAGCACAGTGCATGGCACAGAGTAGGTGTTCAGCGAACGGCAGTGCTGACTGGCTCTGAAGTGATCACTCCAAGCACCAGACACAAAGAAGAGCAACTGTAAGAAAAACCTCGATCTCATGAGCACTGAAGGAAATCCCTGTGCACGCTGAAGGAGGATGAGTGACAAGATTTCTCTCTGGGGCCCCTGGCCCCCAAGCGCCTGTTTCTCCCTCATTGTGGTATATCACTGTGGAGGCATCAGGCCTAAGTAAGTGGTTAGTAAGCAAAAATTTTATTCAGCATAGGCAGAAACCATAAGATATATTAAAGAAGAGGTAGTAAGCAGGATATGCGTGTGTCAAACATCAAAAGGAAGGGACAGGAAGACCAAGAGGTAACGAATTTTCAGTAGGTATTAAATATACATGAGGCACCTGGGCTCTAAATATTCATGATACACTAAATATATGAGGCACTAAATATTCATGAGTACTCAATATTTATGAGGCCTGAAGTCGGCCACTCAGTCATTGGCGACACCCATTCTGGCCCCATGTATCCTCCGTCCAAGAAACACAAACAAAACCCATAACTATGCAGCAGGCTTACCGGCGAGCTACAGCTGTGGCCAGGCACACTCATCCCTCTAATACAGCACATGCTTGCCCTTGGCCCAGGGCCCTTTCTGTCTGTGCTTCTCCTTGCCTGACCCTCAACTGTAGGCTCCAAACCACACTATTCAAAGTTAAGCCTGGTGAAATGGAGAGAGAAGCCCACTGCCTACCCCGGATTCAGAGGTATGGTCCCTCCACCCACCTGAATCAGGTCCAGAGTGCGGAAACCTATTCTGTCTCTCTCCCCTTGCTTCTCATTGCGTAGTTTTGCTTTTTCCTTTTCCCCCCTGGTGCTGGTGCTGAGGATGAATCCAGGGCTGTACACATGTTAGGCAAATGCTCTACCACTGAACTACACCTCCGACTGCTGCTGTGGTTTCTTTTTTTTTTTTTTTTTTTTTTTTTTTTTTTTTTTTTTTTTTTTTTTTTTTTTGGTGCTGGGGATCGAACTCAGGGCCTTATGCTTGCAAGGCAAGCACTCTAACCGCTGGGCTAAATCCCCAGCCCCTGCTGCTGTGTTTTCAATTATTTTATTTTGGGGGGGTGCTGGAGAGCGAACTCAGGGCCCACTGAACTAAATCCCCACCTGTTATTTTAATCTAGCACATGAATCATGTAATTTAATTCGGCCCTTGAGCCTCGTGTTCTGTGGCCACTGGGAGAGCCTACATGAATGCTTCTTGCAGGCTACTACTGCACCAAGGTAATATCTCGGACAACACCATGGCTGCCACAGAGAGAACAACTGTAGCGGGTGCAGAAATGGAAGCCATTCCATTCCTCCAGCAAAGAGATGACAGTAGCATGGGTCAGCATGGTCGTAAGGGGGACACAGAGACAGAGATAAGCTCAGGATGGGTTTTGCTGGGAGAGTGAAGAATAGGAACGCAAATGGGGAAAGGCAAAGTAGTAGAGATTGTACTCAGAGAAGGCAATTTCAGAGTCCGAGCTCCTGGAGGTGACAATACATATTCCAAAAGAAAGGAAAAAAAATCTCACCCAAGAATTATGGCTCTCAGGAAACAAAGGACTCTGGAAGGTCACTTACACCAACCAGCACTCCACTCCCCTCTACCAAGCGAGCAGGGAAAAACATCTGAATCACATCCCAGGAGCATCCATCTAGACCAATGAACAAATAAGTGACTCTACTCTTCAACCCTCCACCAGAATCCACCTCCAACTCCACCCAAGACCATCCACTACAACTGCTGGCAGCCCTCTGCTAGAAGGCTTAAATTGACCTGATAACTGATCCCTAGACAACATCCATGAGAATACAGAAAATAAAGCCACTCCTCCTCCCTTGATCTCCGCCATACTCTAATAATAGAGCCCAGGGGTTCTCTGGTGGCCACAGAGCTAACTCTTACCAGGCTGGAGTGGAGTACAGGTAGAGATGCCTGGCATACATGGGGTTTGGGAAGGACTTCCTTGAGGTACCACTGAGGTTCTGTTAATCACCACAAATGATGTTAGTTAACAGGTATGAGGATGAGGAGAAGGCAGCTGATACAAAAGGCAGGAAATTCAAGAAAGAAGAGAGAATGTGGCAGCCCGGAAGTGGCAGTGGAGAACAGTTTCCTCTTCTGCCCTGAGGGTGCTGTGAAGGAAGCCAGTCAGCCATGGCAAAGAGACCAAACGTCTGAGGACAAGGCCAAAGGCACAGGGGAGTCTGTTTATACCAGAGCAGCACTTAAACAACACACGGTGCCACAGAATGAGAGAAATGGCCAACACTGAGGTGTGGGGTACAGGAAGTCGGTCAGTCACTAACTACACACTAACACTGATGGTGTTTATAGTCACCATTGCCAACAAGTTAGATACTTAATTATTGGTATGGGGCCTTTTAAAAAGCTAAAGAAAGATAGTATGTAATGGAAAAAGTCAGAAATTAACCATAATGCTGCTTTAAATAGATACCTTGACGCAGTCCGCTATTTTTCATTTCCGGTTCATTTACTTCAATTGTGTCATCTTCAGGGTAGAAGTAGATTTTATAGTATCTTATTCTATATATTTCTTGCCTTTTTTCAACCATCTCATCTTCCAAATAGGCATAAAAACGTAATACCTGGTGGAGTCATAATTAGAAACTATTAAAATAAAATTCGACAAACTTAAAATCAATACAGCTACTGCTCATATACTTTTTGTTAGTGCAAAGAAAAAGTTGCAGGGATTTTCCCGAGGAGACATTCTACACATCAGCTATGTGGACTGGATATACAATCTAGGTTATAGTACATAAAGATTATTTTACACTTTCATTACCATCTGGTTAGAACAAGGAAATGATATTCAAGCAATAAACCCATCATTCAGCCCTACCAATAAACTGAACTAGTCTGTCTGTGGAATTTTACAGTGGAATTCTAAATATATGGGTTAGGGAAACAAAATAGTCTTTCTCACACAATGAATGTAAGTTTTGTCATTCTTCCCATTAAAAACAACACAAAGCTACTTGGTTCTGGGACAAAATTATCCTGACTCTCCATCCTACTGATTGTTTGCTGTGAGGCAATCTAAACAGGCAAATCTGTAATTTTTCTAAAGCATGGAGACTCCACACTTCTCTGGGGACCTTGAAAAGCCACACCCATCTTACATGGGGAGGGGAAGGGGGTGTCCCAAAACCATTATGGTAAAAATCAGATTCAAAAATATCCTTGAAAATCCCTTAACCACTTAGGAAAACTTTGCCTCGCAGCAAGCAAAACCCAAGTCCTTTCTCCTGCCATGTTGAAGCAGATGGCTGTCTGCCTCTTCGTAAAGACCAGTTGAAATAATCTTTGTAGGTGCCACATGCTTTCAAGATACTATTTAACCCTTGGAATCACTCTCCATGCGGCAAGCTGCTCACACACTGAAGAGAACCTGATAACTAAGGACAAGTGTGGGGACAGTGTATTTATGCTAACATTTCTGGGTTGACCTGGGGCATGGATTCCTTGACAGCCATTTAAATATTCTCACTGGCTCTCAATTTTGATCAATTTTTATAATAGAAGTTGCAAAACTTAATTGTGCATATGATGTAACTCCAGGATTATTCAACATGGACATTATGCATATCAATCTACCCTCTAGGGTTGGCTAGTTACCCTTATACCTTCCAGGAGTATTTAGTGTATTTCTATCAGAAGCCCATATTTCTAACAAAATGTCTGATCAACACAAAAAGCTTTGGTAATCAGAAAAAATGATATCACACCTGGGCATGGCGGCCCGTGCCTGTAACCTCAGCACTTAGGAGGCCAAGGCAGAAGGATTGCCACACGTCCAAGGCCAGCTTGGGCTACATAGTGAATTTATGGCCAGCCTGGACTACATAGCAAGATCCCGACTCAAAAAAAAGAAAAAAAAAAAAAAGCCAGCTGTGGTGGTGCATGCCTGTAATCCCAGCACTTAGGAGGCTGAAGTTTGAGTCCAGCCTGGGCAAATTAGTGAAACCCGGTCTTAAAATTAAAAAAAAAAAAAAAATTTTAAAGGGGGGGGCAGGGAGGGTGGCAGCTAGGGATCTAGTTCAGTGTGAAGCCCCGAGGTTCAATCCCCCGTATGTCAATCAATGACTCAATCAATCAAATGGTGAATTTTAGGTTAAGAGAATTACATCTCAATAAAAAAAAGAAGTTGAGGATTTAGCTCAGTGGTAGAGTGCTTGCTTAGCAAGCTCAAGACCCTGAATTCCATCCCCAGCACCAAATAAATAAGTAAATAAATCAAACAAAAAAATCAAAAAAAGAAGTGGGGAGGGTATTGGAACATCGAAAAAGAACATTGAGCTGGAGCTTCATTAAGCATTCGACACAAAGAACTCTCAATTTGAGACTTTTTTCATTGCCATCAGGTAGGAGGAATGCATGAAGAGAATATTTCTCACCCACTCCTAAGTGTCTAGTGTTACTGATTCAAATTTGTGAATGACTAAACTGGCATAGGTCAGTTGACAACCGTCATGGATATAAGCATTAAAATATTTGCCAGTTAAACGATGCATTAAAAGAGTAAAAAAGATGGATGCTAAGTGGAAATAAAGCGGAAAGAAAAGACATTATTTTAGGCTGAGCTTCAATATATCCAGAAAAGGGATAGACTGGTAGTTCGTGTTCTAGTCCTGCGAGAATACAGGACTGCCAAATTCCAACCCAAAAGATGCAAAGCAAGTGGAAGAATGATGTAGATAAAGATAGAAAAGGAAAGAGGGGAGGGTGGGAGGCTGGGAATTTAGCTCAGTGGTTAGAGTGCTTGCCTCACAAGCACGAGGCCCCGAGTTCGATCCCCAGCACCAAAAAAAAAACAAGAAAAGAAAAGGAAAGGGGAAATTCTAAAATGTGGCAAGATAGAATGTGAAGCAAGAGACATCAAAGACATTAAAAGCAATCTCACAAAGATAAGTGTCCTAATCACAGTTGAATTGGATGTATCAGACTACAGAAAAAAAGAATCTAAAATGAAATAGAAATGGAAACTTGTAGAAATATACTTAGGACACAAGGTTTTGCTGTCATTTGTAAGTCAAGAAGAGACTAGATAAATAAGGTCCTAGAAGACTTCATTGGTTGCAGTGTCCTTGCAAACGGGATGCAAATGTCATTTGGCAAGGAGTGTAACCTTGGGTTCCCCACAGCCTTCCCCGGGCCTGGCAGTATTATGCAAGGTCACGTGCCTGATCCCAGAGGAATCTGGTGTTTTGATCTTAGTCTAGAGGATATAAACTATGAAATTAATTAGCTATAAAGAAACACTTTCAGGGCCAGGGATTCAGCTCAGTGATTAGAGTGCTTGCCTTGCAAGCACAAGGGCCTGAGTTCGATCCCCGGCACCACCAAAAAAAAAAAAAAAAAAAAAAAAGAAACACTTTCAAATGTTTCTATTTCTGAATTCAAAATCATTTTACATTTAAGGCCTAAAGCACCTCAAAGCAGTAGGAAATGCATTTTGACAGGCCAGTAGTTGTAACCTAACTTAGGGTACAAATCGGCTTTCCGGGGAAGGAGTTAATCCTATTTCTATGTCAATGACATTACTTGCTTTGCACTGTATATGCTAAAGAGCTGGACTTGAATTTGGCTTGCTAATTTTCACTTAAAATGTTATCAAAACAATTACTGTCTGGTGCAGCGCAGTCATGAAACATAATTGTGTGGAGAAGGTGGGCCCTTGCAGGCTGGGCGGAGCAACCACAAGGTGAAAGCAAAAGCCTCATCTCTCAGACTACTCCATGCAATTTGTAAAGGCAGAAAGGCTGGTGTCACCAATGCATGAGTCACAAGGGCTATTACTGAGGACTCAAACATCTACGTGTCAAAAACCCATAGCTGACTTCCAGAGAAGCTGTTAGAAAAGAAAAATGAAACACCAGCAATGTTCAATAAAGCTTGGCATTTTATAAAGAGGTCAACATCCTAGCTGTAATATAGAGGCTGGGGATTTAGCTCGGTGGTAGAGCACTTGCCTAGCAAGTGCAAGGCCCTGAGTTCCATCCCCAACACCAAATAATAAAATAAAGTAAAATGACTGTAATATATTTAGGATAGCAGCCATTGGAGGCTGAGACAGGAGGATTGTGTGAGCCCAGATTTTCGAGGCCAGTGTTGGCAACATAGCAAGACCCTGATTCAAAAACAAAGAAGAATGGCTCGAGACAAAGGTATGTGTTACAGCACTTGCCTAACATGCAGGAAACCCTGGTTAGATTCACAGCCCTAGTAAATAACTAAATAAATAAGTAAAATAAAATGTGTAGACTATTTTATGAAAAAGGCTCTGATTCAACTGAAGTACTAAAGAATGTACATAATAGAAAAGATGAATACATGCTCTTGTAGAATAGATAGTAAACAATAAAAATTTGTAGCCATTTGATGGTGTTTATTCTTCTTCAAGAAGCTGTTTTTAGCCAGGTATAGTGACTGCACACACCGGTAAGCCCAGCACTCGGGAGGCTGAAGCAGGAGGATTGCCACGAGTTCAAGGCCAGTCTGGGCTACATAGTGAGTTCAAGGTCAGCCTCAACTACATAACAAGACCCTGTCTCAAAAAACCATAAAAAAAAGAAAGAAAAAGCTGTTTCTATTTATTCGTTTTTAGCAGCACATGTCTGTAGCACATTCAGTTTACAATCATCGTGGGGAGTGGGTACATGTACATAATAAAATTGATTCTTTTAAAAAAAAACTTCTTAAATCAACAGAGTCTCTCCTGATTATAGTCTCCAAACCAAGGAAATAAATAATAAATTTTGTGTAACATATGGAAGATGGCTCCTTTCTGCATGATAATGGCAGATTTATAGAAAACTTTAAAAAATAAGAAAATTTAGAAACAAATTATGATACTGTCATTAATCACAAATACACTTAGAAATTAATAATAAATTAATAAGTTATAAACAAATTAATAAATTATAAACAAAAATTGTGACTTCCAATAATTATTGTGCTGAAGATAAATTTTACAATATTAAAAATAAGTACAAAATCTAATAAAATTCTACATCATGATTTTTTTTGGTGGTACTGTGCAACACGCTACGCCATGCTTTGCCGTGGAGCTACATCCCCAGGTAATTTTGAAATGCAGCCAGAGTTGAGAAACAGTGAGCAATTGTTCAAAGACAAATTTTGAAAGTTAAAAAAACATGTTTGTCATAAAAAAACAAGTAGAAGCTAGGCATGGCGACACATGCCTGTAATCCCAGTACTCTGGGAGGCTGAGACAGGAGGATTGTGCAAGCCCGGCACGGGCAATTTAGTAAGACCCTGTCTCAAACTAAATAAATAAATAAATAAAGGGCTGGAGAGGTAGGCCAGTAGAAAGACCCTGGGTCGACACTTAGTATGGCCGAGGACACGGGAGTTGGGTTCGCGGGCCTGCTGTGAAGAGGGCTACCTTTAGTGCTCTGGCCGTCTCGTCGCCTGCAGTCGTAGAGGAGCTCCAGAGCAAGATGGCCACGGCGGTGAAAGAGTGCGCGCAAAGTACGGGCCTTAGTCGTGCGTGCGTGGCAGCGGCGTGGGCCGAGGGGGCGTGGAGGTGGGGCAGGAAGGGTGGAGCATCTAAAACTGGGCCTTTGGGCTCCGCGCCCCGCCCCGTTCACGGGCTCAGGCCTCTGCCTTGTGGTTCTTCCTCAATTCCATGGTCGTGAAAAATTAAAAAGCAAAATAGTGAAAACAAAACCACCACCACAACAAAAAAAAACCCACTTAGTATGGCCGAAAACAGAAAAAAGAAAACAAGTAGAAAGCAAAAAGGTATACGAGCACAGACGGATTTGAAAGGAGAAAACTATTATAAATAAACCCACGAACTCTTTAAATAAACAAAATAGCAAAACTAATAGTAAAAAATAAGAAATGAGACAGTTCATAACGGAAATGTAAGAAATTATAAGACAAATTATCTCAATTACACATGAAAATAAATTTTAAATATAAAAATAAGTGATTTTCTGTAGTAATTGTGACATCAAAAACATAATGAGCTAAAGCCAAATTAGATGTGAAAAAATTACCGATTACCCACTAAGAGATAATTTCAAACTTCCAAGAAAAATAAAATTACTATACTTATAATTCCCCTAGGATATTGAAACAATATGGAAAACTCTGCAGATGAATGCCTGCCAAATTGGCATACTATTAAAAACTGTAGCCGGATGTGGTGGTACATGCCTGTGATCCCAACAGTCAGGAGGCTGAGGCAGGAAGATCACTGAGAACTAGGCCACATAGTGAGTTCAAGGCCAGCCTGAACTACATAGGAAGACACTGTCAAAAAACAAAACAAAACAAGAAACCTTCTCCCCCAAAAAAACTGTAAACCATGGACCAGTAGGTCTCACCCGCTGCACAGGAGAATGGCCTGTAAAGTTTTCAGAAATCCTGGTTCTCAGGCCACACCCATGTGCACACCTACCCCACAAAAAGAAAGCACAAACTCTCAGGGTGGGCTCAGACATCAGTGATTTTCAAAGCTCCCCAAACAATTACCAAGTGTGAGCTAAGGTTAAGAACTATTAACTATTCTCTTACTGCTTTGCTATGAAATTGTTTTATTTCTTCATAAAATAAAAGAGTAAAAACAAAAAGAACTACTACTACAGAATGATTTCACTCACTGATTAGGATTTATAGAAGAAACAGCCAAACTAAAGTACAACAAAGCAGAATAATCTGTAACAGTCATAAGCTACCTACACAAACACACACCAAAAAAATCAGACACAAAGAAGGCTCCAAATCAGGAAATAAGAGCAAATATATGACAACCCCTTACCATTTCCTACCATGTTCACTTTTAAATGCAAAGGTAATTCCTTAACAAGGCTGCAAAGCATCTGCTGTCAAACTAGCCTAAACGGCCAGCATTATATTTAATTAAACTATGTGTCTACCATAATCAAGACCAGAATGATAATATTCAATGCCAACATCATTATTTAATACTGTTTTTGGACGTTCTGGACAGTGGAAAAAGAAATGAAGTAAAAATATTAGCAAGAAAGACAAAAAATATTGGTTGGGGATTTAGCTCAGTGGTTAGAGTAATTGCCTAGCAACAAACACAAGGCCCTGAGTTCCATCACCTACACCAAACAAAAAACAAACAAACAAAAAAATCATTATGGTGTAGACATAAACCAAAAATCTAAGAATAAATAAAAGATTTCAGTATAACCACAAGTGAATCAAAAATATTCTTATGTAAGAACAACCACCGGTTAAAAACTACTGTGGTAGGCAAAGTATGTTGCAATAGAATAAAAAATTATAAAACACTTGAGAGTACTTTTAATTAAAACTCTGTGACCCTGATGAAGCTCAAAATATTTACTAGATGGAACAGAAGAACTTGATTAAAAAGGTAGATAAAGTATATTCTAGATCAGCAGACTAAAATAACATTTCGAGTGGATATTTCTAATTTTATTTATTTACTTTGGAGACAGAGTCTCTCTCTGTGATTCAGGCGGGCCTTGAACTCACTATAGAGTCCAGGCTGGCCTCCCAGCCTTCAGAGTGCTGGGATTACAGGCCTATGCCACCAGGCCCAGTCACTGTTTATTTTTCTGTTATGTAGTTCAGCCTGGCCTTGAACTCACTATGTGGCCCAGGCTGGCCTTGAACTCGTAATGATCTTTCTTCCTTAGTCTCTCAACTGCTAAGAATCCAGGCATGCCCCACCATGCCCGACTCAACTAGATATTTCTTTTTTGGGAGGTGGGGGGTGGGGTGCCAGGGATCGAACTCAGGGCCTTGCATTTGCTAAGCAAGCGCTCTACCACTTGAACTAAATCCCCAACCTCTCAAGTGGATATTTTATTGGTGTTTTGGCAGGATTTAAAATAATTCTAAATTGACCTGATAAAATAAACAATCAGGATGTGAGGGCGATCTGGCTGCGACATCTGTCACCCCATCTTGGCTGGCTAGGCGGGTGTCTCCTTCCTCCCTCACCACTCCATGTGCGTCCCTCTCTCCCTCCCTCCTTCCCTCCCCCCGGAAGGAGGACCACACCACCGAGGGCCGTTTCCTCTGTCAAGGGGATACCAGTAGCTGTGCTCCCCTACTAGAATTTCCAAACAAGCTCTCAAAACATCAGCCTGGAAAAGATAACTATAAAAACTGAAGAAACGGGAGTTGGGGATTTAGCTCAGTGGTTAGAGTGCTTGCCTGGTAACCACAAGGCCCTGAGTTCAATTCCCAGCACCAAAACAAAAACAAAACAAACAAACAAACAAAAAAAAGCTGAGGGGGCTGGGATTTAGCTTAGTGATTAGAGTGCTTGCCTTGTAAGCAGAAGGCCCTGAGCTCGATCCCCAGCACCACAAAAAAAAAAAAAAACCTGAGGCAATAAAGGAGACCTAGCCCTTCTAGATTTTATACCTTAATATAATGCTTCAATTATTAAAATAATGCAACAGTCAGGCCTGGTGGCACACACTTGTAATCCTAGCACTCTGGAGGCTGAGGCAGGAGGATCTCCACAAATTCAAGGCCAGCCTGTGCTACATAGAGAGTTCAAGGCCAGACTGAACTTCATAGCAAGACCATGTCTCAAAAAAAAAAGAAAAGAAAAAAAGTTTAATTTAAAATATAAAATAATGCAACCCAGCAAAGTAAAAACAGGATACATACTAATAGGTGGAAAAGAATAGATGATCTGGAAATTAGATTCCATTAAAGTACATGAAATTTAACACATGAAACAGGAATCACATATCAATAAGCAAAAGAAAAGAAAAAAAGGACTAACTTGGAAAAGCATGACTATATAGCCCTATCTAAAATAAACTATAACCAAAAATAACTAGCAGACATATAGTCAGCCTTAATAAAACAAACTAAACTCATTAACACTCAAAACAGGGGGGACGTCAAAGCCTCAAACAAGGAAGATGACATATTAGGCTTAGGAAAAACAGAAACATGAAAGAAAAAAATAAAGTTTGGCTTAGGGGTTAGAGATTTAGTTCAGTGATGGAACGCTTGCCTAGCAAGCGCCAAGGCCCTGAATTCAATCTCCGGCACCAAAAAACAATAAAAACAAAAAGTTAGCCTTAGCCTTAAAAAACAAGTTATAAGTTCAATATATACTAAAATATAAATAAAAAGCAAACATACTAAAGAAAAAAAAATTTAGGAAATATGACAAGTGTTTATAAAAAATTTTAAATTAATTTTTCACAAACTCTAAAAGAAGCTGAGCGTGGTGCTGCTTAATCTCAGCACTTTCAGAGTCTGGGGTGGGAAGATCACAAATTCAAGCCCAGCCTGGCAACTTAGCAAGACCCTGCTCCAAAATTTAAAAATTAAAAACCTTAAAAAGGTCTAGGGAGGACATGGTAGCTCAGTGCAAAGGTCCTAGGTTCAATCCACAATACCAAAAGGAAAAAAAAAAAATTTGTAAAAGAGAAATCAGGAAAGAACATCAACAAAATTCAAGAATCAACAAATAGGGGCTGGGGATTTAGCTCAATGGTCAGAGTGCTTGCCTGGAAAGCACAAGGCCCTGAGTTCGAACCCCAGCACCAAAAACAAACAAACAAACAAACAAAAATCAACAAATGAAAAGAAAATATTCATCCTAAGAAATTATCAGTATATCACTTCTCAGCCTTTTGCCCAAGATCAAGTGTAGAAATATCAGCGCAAACTAAAATTACAATGCAACATCAAGTTTGTTTGTATTTCTCTTACTAAGCAGTCCTTTCATCATGGATTTTGGGGTGGCTTTTTTGTTTGTTTGTTTCACGTTGGTTGGGGTTTTTTTGTTTGTTTGTTTTTGTTTTTGTTTTGTGGTGCCGGGGATTGAACTCAGGGCCTTGTGCTTGCAAGGCAAGCACTCTAATCACTGAGCTAAATCCCCAGCCACGTTGGTTGGTTTTTGAGACAGGGTCTGGCTATGTAATTCAGGCAGGCCTTGAACTCACTATGTAGCCCAGGCTGGCCTCAAATTCACAGCGATCCTCCTGCCTCAGCCCCCGGAGTGCTGAGATTACAGGTGTGTGCCATCACGCTTGGCATGGGTTGTTTATTGATTTTTGGTTGTTTGTGAGGGGGAGGTTTTAGGGTTAGCCCAAACCCCTGGGCTCAAGTCATCCTCCTGCATCAGCCTCACAAGTAGCTGAAGCACAGGTGGCGCACCACTGTGGCGGGCTTCCGATGGAATTCTAAATTATTGCAATATTCTGGGGCAGTATGGTGCTATAAAGACCCATTTACACATTCGTACACATCCTCTCGGGCATGCCATTTCTGGGCATGCAGCCCAAAGAAACAAATGAAAGTGGAAAAAAATACGCAAAGATATTCTTTGTGGCTTTATTATTATTATCATCATTATGCGCAAAGATGTTCTTTGTGGCATATTGTTATTATTATTATTATTGAAAAAACTAGAATGAAGAAACCTAAAGAGTAACAAAAAGAACAGGTCCAAGAAATCATGGCGCCTCTACGTACTCTCTAGAATATTAAGATGCCATTTAGTACGATGATGTCGGGAACTAGGCAACAGTAAGAAAAATACACGCTTAGGATGCGCAGCAATGTCAAGTGTAAATGACAAAGGTCTAACAGTGGTTATATATACCGCAATTATGTTTTTCGACATGCATATTTATGCTTTAAAAACCGTAACTACGCTTTTCAAAAAGGACGCTGTGGGGGGTTACACAATATGGCAGCGGCGGTGGCAGCCAGGAGAGGCACGAGGCACAAGACGCGGGAACCAGGGCGAGGTGGCGGGAAGGGGTGAAGGGAGGGCTTCCGGAGTGGCTCGGCGAGGCGCGTGCTTGGGGCAGGGCGGGAAGGGGCGGGGCTGTCTTGCTCTGCTCCTGAAAGCAAATCAGGCCCTGTCCTTTGCTCACCCTGAGGATGAGGGCCTCTGGGCCAGCAGCAGGCGGGGGGATGGGGCCACACATGATCCCTGGCGCACTCCGTAGTCAATTCTAGGACCCTAGCGTCCACAGGGGGGCCTTCCGTCTATCCAAACCAAATGTTGCACTTCTCATGCTCCGGAAGCACTCTGACACCCTAGTGGCGGTGGCGCTTAGACGGGAAGTCGCTGAGCGCCTGGCAATCCGGAAGGCACGTCGGGAGTTTGGACGCCCAGCCGGCCCTCCGTGAGTCCTAGATTGCTGAGGCTTCTCCGAATTGCTTTTGGGTTGTGGTGGAAGCACTCCGGCATTTCAGCAACACTGAAAAAGATGACGGTCTGCTGAAGAAAGGCGGGAAACTTCTGAAGGTGCCCGAGCGGCGCGATTTCGAGCCGCCCCGGCGTGGCCCTTAGGTAAGATCCCCTGACAAACGCACCTGCCCGGGGACGCGATGAGGGGGCCTGAGGGGGCCGGGGGTTCCAAGCGCCTAGAAAGCCCTTAGTTTCGCACCGGGAGTTGAACCTTGCAAAGGACAACTTTGTAGACCCCGTGTGGAGGTTTTTCTGGGCCTCATCCAGCCACTAAATTCTTCCTCCTCTGCCCCCTCAAGGCCCAGGCGTGGATGGGACAGCCCCCAAAGACTTGCTGATTGGGGTTCCTCGGCCTGTGGGATCGCTGAGCACGCCCGCGCCGCCAGCCGGTTTCTAAAGATGGCATCTCGCGAAGGCGCCTACCGCGGTAACTTCAAAAAGAGTTCCCTCTACTCCGCGAACTTTAGATTTACAGCCGAAGCCGAGGGTCAGAGTGAAAATGAGGAACCAAATCAGTTCCAGAGCAGGAGGGATGAGGTGGAAGAGCAAGGCTCTCCAATGACCCACCAGGGCATCCTGGGGGAGGGAAGGGGCAGGAGTAGCCCTGGCGCGAGAGCAAGTGCGGGGGACAGCCCTCACGCCGGCACGGTGTCAGCCTGGAATACTAGCTCCTACCCTCAGAAGGAGTCGGCCCCAAGGCTGAGCAGCTCCTCTGCTGAGAGGAAGGTGGTTATAAATCCTGTTGAAAAATTCGACGAGAATCCACTTGGTAAACAAAGGGTCCTCTTTTGTGAAAATTGTGCTGCGCCCCTACAACTTCTGGATGCTGATGACTTTGACTCAGCAATCCTAGAGCCTAAAGAGAAGGTGGTGCTCGAGTACCCTGCTTCAGGGAGCTATTGGCACGATATGGATGAGAGTCCCACGGTCAGAGTCTCTCAGGAGGAGCCCTCCTCAGAGAGTCTCCCGGTGGTTCCAAAGCCTCCAGTCCTCCAGAGTGACTATGGCATTCAGCAGCCTAACCAGTACTACAGTCCTTGGAACGACTACACCAGCTCCTGGGTCAAAAGTATCAGGCGTGCGCCCTGTTTTCCCATGGACCGTGGTGAGGGCAGTACCACCACGACGTTCCAGGCTGAGGGCAGCAAGAAGGTCACTTTTTCCTACTCTGCGGTACTCACTCAAAATATGGCCAGAAAAATGAAGGTAACAGAAGATACATCCCAGAATCCTGGATCATTTCATTTCTCCAAAAATTTCTCCAGAAATTTAGAAGTGAGCTCGAAGGAGAAAACCTGCCAAGAGGAGAGGCTGCAGTGGCTCGGTGGGGCGCATGCGCCTGGCTCCCTCCCGAGCACTCACCGGCAGTCCGAGGAAGTGAGGGGTTTCATCGATTCCCACTGTCACTTGGACCTGCTCTATTCCAAGTTGTCTTTCCAAGGCTCCTTTGCCAATTTCAGACAAATGTTTTCCAATTCCTTTCCTAAGGAATTTCGAGGCTGCATCACTAATTTCTGCGATCCTCGCACACTCAGAAATGGCCTATGGGAGGAGCTACTGAATGAAGATCTGATTTGGGGGACCTTTGGCTGTCACCCTCATTTTGCACAGTACTACAATGATTACCACGAAAAAAATGTCCTGCGTGCCTTACAGCACCCCAAGGCTGTGGCATTTGGAGAAATGGGCTTGGATTACTCTCACAAGTGCAGCACACCTATCCCGGAGCAGTTCAAGGTATTTGAGCGACAACTAAAGCTGGCTATATCTCTCAAAATGCCACTGCTGATCCATTGCCGAGACGCCGATGAAGATCTACTGAGGATCATGAAGAAATTTGTGCCCCCTGACTACAAGATCCACAGGCATTGCTTCACTGGCAGCTATGAAGTCATCGAGCCCCTGCTGACATATTTCCCCAACCTATCGGTTGGCTTCACAGCAGTCCTGACCTACACTTCTGCCTGGCAGGCCCGAGAAGCTCTGAACAACATCCCGCTGGAAAGAATTCTCGTGGAAACCGATGCCCCCTACTTCCTCCCTTGTCAGGTTCCCAAGAGCCTCTGCCGGTACTCCCACCCGGGAATGGCCATGCATACGGTGCGGGAGATTGCCAGGATCAAAGGTGAGACAGTTTCCCGAACCTTAGCCACTCTGTATGACAACACCACTCGCCTCTACAATCTACAGTAAGGAGTCTTCCCAAAGAAGGGAGACCAGCAGCCTAACAAAATACAGACTGGATTTGAACTCTGCCTGTGTCCCAGGCCAATGATATGTTCAAGACTCTGTTGCAACAGAGAAAACCAGGACAAGATCTCTTCCTCAGAGCTTCTCCATAAGAAGACTTCTGCTTTTGACTGGTAGGACTCAGTACACTGGGATGGGAGGAGGCCTTAAGGGGAACTGTCCTTGATGTTACTAAGGTCCTACCTTCAGCCAAAATGCTAGAATACAAAAGACAGACTTCTCTGCAGCCTACTTTGGAGGAGTTAGTGAAGAAAGTCACTCTGTTAATGTTCAACTTTAAAAGTGAGCAGGTGATTTGTTCTGTTGATTCTCAAAGTGTATGTTACAGGAATTTTATAATCCATACTTTGTTGTTAAAGTCATAAGTTCAGTGGTTCTTCACGTTGAGGTTTTTCATTTCTAAAGACAAACAAAACTTGCGTTTCATATAAAGGAAAATTCATTTACATAAGTAAAAACTAGTTAACAGCCACGACATGCCAAGGGGGCTGCGGAGGCCCTCAGAGCCACTGGCGTTGAGTCTTTGCCACTGAGGGCATGAGTCTTGAACCTGAACTCCCAACACTTGTGTAAATTAACCTGTATGTAATAACAGCTGTCTGTTCCTTGAAACGGCTCTGACTCTTAAGTTCAAAAGTACACCACTTAGAAATACCATTCTTCAGAAGGGCTTCGAAACCATCGACAGGACAGAAACAGAGAAAAGGACAGCTGTCCACTTGGCAAACAGCAGTCCCTCTGAGAATATGAACTCACAATTGGGGGGAAAATATTTGAGTTGTGAAATTTAATTTTGGGAGCCAGAGCACACACCTAAATCTGAAGTCTCATTACTAGATGTGGCATGCATGCCATTTAAAAAATGGAAAATCTCTTTTACCCCTGAAAACTGAATCCCTGGAAATCGAGTACTACAGACTTCTCTGGTTTCCTCTGCACTCATTTAGCCAGATCCAGAAAAATCAGCTGGCTCCTCACCATTTGATTTGCAACTCAGAAGAAGAAGTCACTTCCTCAGAGAAGCCCTCCACGGCCGCCAATCTGGGAGATAAGACTCACGTGGTCCGTTTGGTTTTGATCATAGGACTTAGCTTGCGCCTGACTTACTGTTGTTAACTTACTTGTGTGTTCACTGGTTATCCTCCCCCCACTAGGTTGTAAATTTACAAGCTTGTCAGCCTTATTCAGCACTTCATCCTTGATGCTAGACTAGTGCCTGGAACAGAACAGGCAGTATACAAAGATTCCTTGAATTCGTATGACATCGGTAATATACCTGGGAGGTTAATAACAATATTGGGAGAGAGGATATTTCCAACATCCCTCTCTAATTCAAAAACCTCTCGAATTCAAAGATTAAAGGCATACTATCTGTATATATTGTTGTATATATCTGTATATAGTTAGGTGGCATACATAATGAAAAGGAAGTAAGTCAAGCCTTACTAGGAAATTGACAGTTCATATTTCCTATAAATAAAACTGAGTTAAGCATAGATTTCCCCTTTGTTGAGAATAAGGCTTTTTGAGAAAGAAGAAAGTTGAGGTGTTTAAAAAAAAGCCATAATGCTTCATTTTCCTTTAGTAAAACAAAAGTTGCTAATGCAGAGGTGTGAGTTGATGATGCTTTTCAGGACAAACCCTGAAACACTAAGCCAGTGTTTTAAGATAGGAAGTGTTTTGTTCTGTGTAATGTACACTTGAAAACAGCATTGCTGAAAGCGTGTCCGGCAACACAAAGGGACCCTGCGCTTGTTGTAAATAATGGTAGAAAACAGGATTCCATACACACATTTTAGGGCAGTGCTGAGTTGTACAAAGTCCCACAAGTTTTTTTCTTAATTACATGATCTCACATGTCCTTTGATATACCAATAAGCACTATAAGGATGCAAGATGTTTCTCAGTTACTGATGGAATAGTACGGGGCACACCAGCATGAAAATGTGATCTCACTCACACACTCCTGATTATAACGCCCTTATCACATTTCATGCATCTCTCTGTTCACCATTCCAACATCCTCTTTCAGTTACCTTTTTCACTACCTGCACTCCGCGAGGGAACTAAATGGCATTTAACTGTGCCTAGCAAAATGGCATGAGCAAGTGGGCATTTCAAAGAGGAGTTTGAATAAATAATTGCATTTGGGGCTCGGGATGTGGCACAGTGATACAACATGTGCCTAGAATGTGCAAGGCCTTGAATTTGATCACCAGCAACACACAAACACACACCAGAGAAAGTCTTGCATTTATAAGCACAAATTCAACAAGATAAACAGGACCTCCACATACAATGAAAGTACTTTTCCTTTAAAAAAAAAAAAAAACTTTTTTATATGGGAAAAATACTTTTCTAACCTGCTCTCTCCCTACATATTTTATGGGAAATGCATGTACTACATGTACTGCACTGTCTCTAACATGCAAGGGAATACCTTGCCATAATTCAACTTTCTTTAGAAATGGGAAGAAGCAATGTAGTTCTGTCTGGGTTAATTTAAATCAAAAGTCACAATCTTCATTTACTTATCCATGAATGGGGCAGAGCACACTTCACCTATTCATGTTACTAGCAAAACAAAAAAAAAAAAAAAACCAAAAACCTTGCAGTGCAAATATGCAAGATTTGAGGTACTTTTATAAATAGTTTTCTACTTAAGTGATAGATATTTCATTGACACTTAAAGAATTATTAATGAGCATTTATCTGTTTGTACTGTGCTTGGTGTGTCAACTTTGCTGTTCTGGAAGTGTCAGGGAGCCGTAAAGGCAGCTGGTGATCTAGAAATTCAATCTGTCATCACTGTTCCCTAGGCCGCTAGTTAGTCAGAGTCACCAGGCCTCTCACGCTTCCTGAACCTCAGCAGTCCTTTCAGAGCACATCAATATTTTGCTTCACTTACATTTTAGAAAGGTATGGCTGAGCGTAGCTCACTGATAGAGAGTGCACACTTAGCATCCAGAAAGCCCTAGGTTCCATTCCAAGCACTTAAGAAAAAAGGGGCAGCTGTTTCTACCTTAAAAGATCAAAAGTTGGTCTTGCCAGCCATGCTGGTAACATGCCTGTAATCCCACCACTTGGGAGGCTGAGGCAGGAGGATCACCACAAGTTGGAGGCCAGCCTGGGCTACATAGTGAGTTCTAGCCCAGCCTGAACTATATAGTGAGACTCTGTCCCAAAAAAAAAAAGTTTGTCTTAGGAGATAGGATTTTATTTTTATAGTTTATCTCTATTCATATTTAACTTCAAAATTTGTACTTGCTTAATGTAGAGTTTTTGACACTTAAAAAAAAGGAGAGGGACACCCTTTAATCCAGCCAGTTAGAGGCATCACTTTAACATCTGGAATAGCACTTAGGCAATTTCCCCTAACATTTCCAGTCATTGGCTGATTCCACTATTGTACTCCTTGAGTCAATTTTGCTAATTAATATTTACTACAGTATTCACAATTAGCATAAGCTGCTGTGTGATTTATTTCTTCTGAATTTGTGACTTAAATACATTATTTTCTGTATTTTTGTTTTCCTGAACAAACAAGATGCATTTATCAAATCTGTTGCTTGTTTTAAACAACTAACTTTAAGACTACTTGTGCTTAATTCAAATCTATTCTGTGAACTGATTTATAATACTGAGCTTTTTTTCAACACTATTAGACTGAGCTTTTAAAGTAGTTAATTTTTTTCTTTCTGCTTTATTGTGCTTTTTTCTAATGTCTTAAGCAAAACGCTTAGTTTGCTTTTAATTTGGAGGGAAAGAAAGCATTCATTACCAAAGATTTCTCTGACTGTAACTCTGCTGAATACATAGAATTTTTTATCTTGATAAAAGTTTAATTTTCCTCTTATAAAATTAATACCTATGTGTTATAAAAGTATCCAAGTGGTAAACAAAAAGAAAAAAGCATGGCATATTTCTATATCTAGAACCCACTGCTGATGGCTTCCCTTTACAGAATTTGATCATACAGCTATGTCAAATTGCATATTCTTTCAAATAACTCATGTTTTTGTAATTATAAAAGTCATACTTAACTGAAGGTTTATATGCCACAAAAATCTCACCAAAAGCCAATATAAAATGTTCATATTCTAGTGTATTTTTACTTATGATCTTTTTTTTTTTTTTTTTTTTTTTTTTTTTTTTTTTTTTTTTTTTTTTTTTTTTTTTTTTTTTTTGCGTGCTGGGGATCAAACTCAGGGCCTTGTACTTACAAGGCAAGCACATTAACCATTGAGCTAAATCCCCAGCCTACTTATGGTCTGTTTTGAGCAGTTAAAAATACAAAACTTTTATGTTTATTCATCAGCAGCGTTAAATGAAGAACATTTACAGGTCACAGAAAAAGAAAATACACAGACAAACTCAGTTTTTTCCTCCTGATTGACTGATAGTGTAACCATATGCTTTGTAATTTTTAATTTTTAAAGTCAGCTCTAGTTTTCATTCTAAAAAGTAATATGTACTGAAACTCACCTGAATAAAGTAACATGTTTTTCTTTTTTTTGTTGTTGTTTTATGTTTTTCTTTTTTCTGTGCCTAGACTGTATTCAGGGTCCCCTGTATTACTGTTGGTAATCTTTTTATCTTTCAATAAATACTTAAAATGTTTACATTTTGTTTTAAGCTTTATTTATATTTCATAATTACCAACTATATGTTTCATTCCACTGCTCACCGTTAATCCTTTTATTTCATGACTTCCTGTGGTTGAACCGCTTCATTTGCTTTAGTTCTTAATTGGCTGGAATATACCTTGCAGCAATTTTCTCAGGAAAAGTATGTGGACAGTACACTTATGATAAATTATATAACCGAGATCATCTCTCTGCTGCTTTCACTAATGAATAAATACACTGGCTGAATCTAGAATTTCTGGCTCACAAACATTTCCCTCTACAAGTTTGCACTTTGTCTCCCGGCATCTAATACAGTATTGCAACTTCTCCTTTGTGGGGGGCTTTACTGCTTTTCCAAGAGAATATTTGGTACTGTCTTTGCTTTACTTTTGAAATTAATATAAAATTTTCCAGGACATGCATTATTATTGGCCTGGTACTTTGTTTGGTTTTTCTCTACTGCAGAGTAAATACTCAATTTACATCCTTGGGTCTCAAAAGTTGATTTTATTTTTACTGTTTTCTTAGTGGATGTTTAATTGATTCAGCTGTTTTTAATCTAGCCTCTGATAACTTCAGGAATGCTGTCTGCATGCTAGCGCGCCATCCTCTGTCCAACCTTAAAGTCTAATTCTTTTTGTTTTGGTTTGGTTTGGTTTTTTGAGACAGGGTCTCACTATGTAGCCCAGGCTGGCCTCAAACTCGTGGCAATCCTCCTGCCTCAGCCTCCTGAGTGCTGAGATTACAGGCTTGTGCCACCACGCCTGGTTTAAACTCTTACTCTTAACATAACTTTTTGCTCTATTTTTGTGAGGCCGTCTCAAGTTTGCCTTCCCTGTCACTCATCCCCATTTTCCCCAGTTTTAGGGTATTTTCCCATATAATGTATGTTACTTTACTCTTATTTCCTCCTTCATCAGAAAGCTCTCTTTGATTTTTTGTTTTTGTTTTTTTGCCTAAAGTCTCATTCAGCAATATTTTTAATTATTTATTCTCTTGTTCTGTTTTCTCCTTCCAGCTTTCATTTCACAGGGTTTGCTTTCACCGCTTACCTTGTATTATATATTTCCTTTTACTCAACAGAAAACCCAAAGCACATTGTTAGCAGAAATACTCATTTCCTAAAGAAAACATACTTGTGAAATAAGTATTTTTCTTCCTTTGCCTCTTGAATACTGTGTTGTCCATTTATGTTGCAGTCTTTTCAGAAAGCTTCCGCTCGGTTTCTTTGTTCATTCTTGAACAAAGAGCAGCCTACCCAGGATGATTCTCCCCCAAAATAGGGTAGGCGGCTGCTTCCAGCTCCCTTTGACCATCCACCCTCATGTGCCGCAACTCTTCCTCTTTGAGGAAGCTGCCTGAGAGAAATTCATGTTCACATGCTACGAGAACCGCAGGGAGGGCTGAGGCCATAGGTAGTCCCAAGCAGGAAAAACTTTCCATTTTTCCATGTCAACGTTTCATAAACTGACCTGAGCCCCACTCCAGGAAAAGAGCAGCCAGTCCTTTGTGCACCTGCTTTGATCTTCCTGGGCCTCCTTGTGTCGCTCTGAAGGTAAAAGCCCCTGCAGTTGCCCTAAACCGCCCCCATTCAATTCTTTGCACTTTCTTAGGAAGTGAAATTGCAAGCTGGTTTGGGTATGACCCATCTCCACCACAGCAAGTGGAATTTCGAAGGCCGCAGCCTGAAGAGGAGACCCTTCCCGATCAACAGCACTGACTGAGTTTCCCCATATTCTAAAAGTTCACAGTCATTTCAAATGGGATTGTGGAGGTGGGAGGACATCTGAATACCAACGCTCAAATTATAATCTCCGAATTCTATTTTTTTCTCTCAGTTCGTTTTTTGATAAATTTATGTTCCTGTGGATCCTGTGTTTAAATAGGCATATTTTATTTCAAGAAAACTCAAGTTATGCAAATCTGAATCTCATTTAGCTTGTTGAACTAAGCGCTAGTCAATAAAGGTAAGTTAAATAAATGAATGACAAAAAGGACAAATTATACGATGGTAATTTCCAAAGAATTTTTTTGTATTATAAAAATCATTAATCGATTTATATTTTACGGTCCAATTTTCATGACTAAATCTATGGTTTAAGATGAAATGCACCAGGGGCTGGGGATTTAACTCAGTGATTAGAGTGCTTGCTTTGCAAGCACAGGGCCCTGAGTTCGATTCCCAGCACCAAGAAGAAAAAAAAAAAAGATGAAATGTACCTGCTGGGGATTTAGCTCAATGGTTAGAGTGCCTTGCAAGCACAGGGCCCTGAATTCGATCCCCAGCACCAAAGAAAAAAAAAAAAGAAATGCACCTGTATGAGCAGCATTAAGCATTCGTGAAATTATTTTTACTTATGTGCTTCTTTTTAAAATACACTTTTAGGGCTGGGGATTTAGCTCAGTGGTGAAAGTGCTTGTCTTGCAAGCACAAGGGCCCGAGTTCAATCCCCAGCACCAAAAAAAATAAATAAATAAAATACACTTTTATGCTGCACAAAAGAGGAAAGGGAAGTGGCTACAATGCTAGAATATTCTGCTTGTAGCTTTATCACTAACTATATAACTGGTGCAAAACACTTCAACTCTGTTCACCCATTAACCTTTCAGCAAAAATTAGAAAGCCAACGCTTGCTAACTGCAGGATACTGCAGCACTATTTAAAGGATTAAAAAAATTATGTATATTTAACAGAGCTTTGGAGATAAAACGAAGGTATAAAAATACTGAATATATAAATCAGTGTAGGATGCTAAGCTGGAAGTTTAAAAATACTGTCAAAACCATATCTAAAATAGTCTTTTCACATCCGTATGGAGTCTATTGAGCAAGGCAATTAAAAAACTTGATATCACTAAGAGAAGAGGTTCAGATCAACGGTTTCAAACTCAGACTCCCTGGAAAAAAAAAAAACTGATACTAGGACTACAAGGAGGAAGCCACGCTCCTCAGTGCTAATTACAGCACTAATGATGGCGTTTCAAGAAAGTGAACACCTGGGAAAGAAAACTAGCCTATTCAACATGAGATATAAAAGAAAAATAGCACCCGCCATATAAAAGATAGGTTTCATTTATACATGGGTGATTCTATATACATACTTGTTCCTTTATAATGTTTTCCTTTAATATATGTTTTACATATACTATATAAAATCACAAAGAATAATATGAGAACTAAGGCAAAAACACTCATGCCATCATCTTCAGGTATTGTGTATTTTTAAAAGGCTTGGTTCTAGGGCTAGGGGTTTAGCTCAGCGGCTAGAGCGCTTGCCTCGCAACCACAAGGCCCTGAGTTCAATCCCCAGCACCGAAAAAATAAATAAATGAATAAAAATAGAAAATAAAAAATAAAAAATAAAAGGCTTGGTTCTACAGGAGCGGTGATGCAAACCTGTAATCCCAGCACTCTGGAGGCTGAGGCAGAAGGATCACCACAAGTTCAAGGCCAGTTTGAGCTACATAATGAATGCAAGGCCAGCTGGACTACATAGTGAAACCTTGTCTCAAAAAATAAAAAAGGGTAAATTTCACCCAAGTGAGAAGAAAGATGCTTTTATACAATGCCCTTTATGTTCTTTAATTCAAATAATTTATTCCATAATCCTAGTAATTACCTGATAAACTAGACCCCCAGTATACTGGGTCATTCTGCAGTTTACTACTGCCCACAGGTACACTGACGGCCAAGGTCATAAAATGGATATCTGAAAGATTTAAGACTTTTTTTGTCTGTTTGTTTGTTTCAAGAGACAGGGTATCACTATGTAGTTCACGCTGGCCTTGAACTCACTCTATAGCCCAGACTGGCCTCGAATTCATGGCAATCCTCCTGCCTCTGCCTCCTGAGCACTGGAATTACAGGCATGTGCCATCACACCCAGCTGAAAGACTTCTTTACTAAAACAAAATAATACAAACTAGCCCAGTGACAGAATACCTGCTAAATTCAAAGTTCTTTATGGTAGATACATCACTCAGTAACACAATCTCTCCGGCTACAAGGATTGGACAGTCAATGCCTCTGCCCAACATCTCCCCGTTCCTGGCATCCTACAATGAAACCTTGCTTCCCTCCATTATTTATTTATACCTCTGATAAAATGCTTGGGAAAGTGACATGTGTCCCTGGAGAGTCCTCTTTAAGAAACAAACTACTGCTTGATAGAAAAAAAAAAAAGGAAAAAAGAAAAAAAAAAAAGAAACAACCTACTATCACACTAAACAGGACAATGAATGACTTAGTCATGTATTTAAATAAAGGCACATAAAACTGAGCATGGTAGTGCACACCTGTAATCCCAGCACTTGGGAGGCTGAGGCAGGAGCATCTCTGTGAGTTTGAGGCCAACCTGAGCTACATAGTAAGTTCAAGGACAGCCTCAACTACACACTGAGACTGTGTCTCAAAAAAAAAAAAAAATAGAGGCGTGTTATTAAAATAAGTACATGGATATGGACAATTTTAGCACCTTAAAATGTTTTAAAATCCCTGAAAGAGGTTAGAAGAAAAATTTATTTTTAAAAATATGAAAAACATGTTTAAAAAATAAAGGGATATGGGAAGAAGGAATCCTTCTCCACTGCTGGTAGGAAGGTAGACTGGTACAGCCACCGTGGAAATCACTGTGGAGATTTCTCAAAAAATTAAAACTAGAGATTCCATTTAACCCAGGTATTCCCCTTCTTCATATCTTCCCAAAAGAATTAAAAGCATCATACCACAGTGATATATGCACACCCATGTTTAGAGCAGCACAGTTTGTAATAGCTAAATCTTGGAAACAGCCCAAATGCCCATCAACCAATGAATGGTTAAAGAAATGTGGTATTTTTATACAATGGAGTACTACTCTGCCATAAAGGATAAACCTGAGACATTTCTAAGTAAATGGGTCTTGAGACCATTCTCATCAGTAAAATAAATCAGACGCACATGTTTAAACACCACATTGTTTCCCTGGTGTGACAAACTGAAAGTGTAAATAAGGACCAAAATATATAATATATATTGGGGAAAGGGAAGAAATTGTTCAAAGGGGAAGGGGAACGAGGGAAGGGCAGGAGGAAAGGAAGGGAGGGGGAAGAAAAAAATGGAGACAAAGCTTCTGTAAATGAGGGGGGGTGGGGGGGATTTAGCTCAGTGGTTACAGTGCTTGCCTAGCAAGTGCAAGGCCCTGAGTTCAATCCCCAGCACCAAGAAAGGAAGAAAGAAAGGAATATCAATCCAAAGGACTAAAAAAAAAATTTACAATACCTAGAAATTTTCCATGGTAGATTATTATGTAAATTTGCTGCACTTGGTTTGTATACATATTATCAAAGCTGTGCCTTCAAATATTAAATCCCAAACAGTAAGCCAGATTCCAAAGAATCTGTAAGGTCCCACTTATATGAAGTGCAAGAAAGGGCAAAACTAAGCTATAATGAACCAAGTCAGAACAATGAGGAGTGTTGAATGAGGGGGACAAGGGGAAACTTTCTGAGGTGACAGAGATGTTCTATATGATATCTGGGGTGATGGTCACACAGATACATCCATTAGTCACAACTTGTGGAACGTATATTAAAATGGGTGCATTTCATTGTCTGTCATTCGTACTGTCACTCATACATTTTAATGGATGTCATTCGTACTTTATTGCATGTCATTCAAACTTGATTCTAAAGCGTCCCTTACCTCAATAACTTTGATAAAAATGAATACTCAAAAATAGTAAAATCCTAGGGTCGGGTGTAGGGGTGCACGCTTATAATCCCGGCACTTGGGAGGCTGAAGCAGGAGGACCTCTGTGAGTTCAAGGCCAGCCTGAGCTAATGGCAAGTTCAAGGACAGCCTCAACTACATAGCAAGACCTTGTCTCAAATTAAAAAAAAAAAAAAAAAGGAAAAAGGAAAAACAAAAATAAAACCAGTAAACTCCTGAAAGACCACAGATATTCTGTATTCTGACTGCTGGGGTTCTTACATGAATCTATAAATGTGATCAAATTCAACAGAACTAAAAAACTAAGAGTGCGGTGGATACATGTAAAATCTGGTGAAATCCAAATTCTATTTGAAATTAATGGTTTTATAGCAATGTCAATTTCCTGCTTTTGATAATGTACTATAGTTATATAAGATGTTATTACTGGTTTGAAAAAAGGGTACACGAGAACTCTGTACTATTTTTGAGATTTCTTGTGAGTCCAAAATTACTTCAAAATATATTTTTTAAAACACAAAGAAGACAGTTAGATGTTAAAGTCAGTATTTGTGCTATCAACCACCATCAACACTAAAAAGGGATGAGCTTATCACAGGGCAGAATCCTTCAAAGACAAAATCAAAGAAGATAAATAATTTTTAAACATTTCAAATAAGCCTGCAGCTGGTTTAAATTCAGAGGGGGGAAATACATAAATAACCATGCTTCTGTAGATGAAAATTTTAGAACAAAATATGGATCAGTCTAAAATTTAAGTCCACAAATCAAATAGTGACTCTTAGTGACTTACGTGTGAACTAAAATGTTACAAATGACAAGGACTTTATGTTCAATAAAAGAAAAATCAGTGTGCTCAGATGATGACAATGTGAAGAGGCAGCAAGATGTCAGGCACAGAGGATGCTGAATTTGAGGACAGAATTTGCAAATTCAGGGCAACAGAGCCAGACCCTTCTCTAAAAAAAAAAAAGTGTCAGCAAGGGGGCAGTCACCTCTCAGCCAAGGAGAGAGGCCTCAGGAGAAAGCAGCCCCGTTTATCCTTGACCTTGGACTTTCAGCCTCCAAAACTGTGAGAAAAATCAATGTCTGTTGCTTAAGCCGCCCGGACTGTAGTATTTTCTTGTGGCAAAATATTACAAACTAATATATTAAGCTATAATTTATATACCATAAAATTTCCATCTTGTATTTTGTAATCTAGATTATAGTGATCATTACAGCCGTATAATGATCACTATAATCTAGAATATTTCTATCATCCTTCAAAAGCTCCGTCTCCAACTGCTAGCCCTCAACAGCTATCGATCTGCTTTCTCTAATAAACTTCCTGATCTAGGATTTCAATCTGTGTGACGTCTTCTGTGTCTGGCATCTTTCACATTGGATATTTTTGAGATCCATCCATGTTTCCACATATACCAGTACTTTCTTTGTATTGCTGAACAGTTTCCATTCTGTAGATATACCATATTTCTTTTCATCCATTATGAATGAATGGGCATTAGGGCTGCTCCCTGGTTTGAGAGATTATGAGTAATGCTGCTCTAAAAATCTACATGCAAGTTTCTGTGCAAACACATGTTTTAATTTCTCTTAGATAGACATGTAGGAGTGGAATTACTGGGTCATGTAGTAAGTATATATTCGACTCTCTGAGAAAGAGCATAACTGTCTTTCAAAATGCTGGGCCAGGCTGGGGATTTAGCTCAGTGGTTAGAGTGCTTGCATGGCAAGCACAAGGCCCTGAGTTCGATCCCTAGCACCAGAAAGAAAGAAAGAAAGAAAGAAAGAAAGAAAGAAAGAAAGAAAATGCTGGCCCCATTTTACACTCCTAACAGGAATAGATGAAGGTTCCATTTCTTCTAATATGAGTATACTGGTATCTATTAAAATTTTAGCTCAAAAAGAGTATTTTTAACTTTGGGCTAATGAGAATAAGCCACAGGCTTATTGATTTAAAAAAAAAAAAACTTTAGGCCTATGGAAAGGGCCTTAAAAATTTTTGTCTAGTAGCTAAATTCCAGGTTTTAAAAAGAGAAAAGGACAAACTCTTCCTTAGTGAAAGTCTCATTTACAAATCTCATCCTTTTTATTCCAAAACATTTATTCTGGATTTCAGGACTATATTAACTAAATGACTTTTGAATTTCAAAAGAAGATGAAAGAACCCCGTGTTATATAATGAACTGAAAACTTTATCACTTTAACGTAAAGTTAAACACCATAATTTTGTGTTTTAGTAATAAATGCAGAATATGTAATTGTGAATTTGGACATGACATGTCTGATTTCGGGCTAGCCTTTTGATTTCTTCTCTAAAACTAAACAGCTACAGATTTATGTAATTGTGATGTAAAACATGGATTAAAATGGCAACTTACTGCGATTAAACTGTGTTACAATTACACATATTGGTATCTTTTGTAAAATGTTTCTGGTCAGATAATCTGAAAATTATATAAATCTCTGAAAAGATTTCCATTTGAAATATGAGGTATAATATCTGACACATTTTCCAGTTATTTTTAAAAGCTTAATTGTACTTTATTTTTATATACTCTAATCTTTTTTTTATATACTCTAATCTTATTTCCAACTGGCTTTAGGCAAAACTTCAAGAATTTGTTTTTAAGTATTTTTCTTTACTAATCATGTGAAATTCTAATGTGCTTGATTACTCCTTAATCTCCCTGCATGAAAATTTAAAGCTCTGGCTGGTACTGAGCGAGGAAGAAAAACAGCCCAGGAGTCGGCGTGGCACTTATAAGCTGGCCCATGCGCTTCTACAAGCTGGCCTTGGTGTTCTGTTGAAAAAGGAAAATTTCAGAGCTCACCAACATCAGACAAGGCCATTCTTTGGCTGTGATGGATAAAGAAAACAACAGAGTCCACTCCACAGTCACAGCTGGACAGAGACAAAATAATGAATGTTGTCCAAGCCACAAAATGCCAGCCATGCGCCTCTCATGGTTCACAGTAGTGACGGCTGCCTGTCTCCCACTTCTAGCAATTAAATCATCCACTCTGCTACCTTTTGTTTGTTTGTTTGTTTTTTGGTCTTTTGAGACAAGGTCTCGCTATGTAGTTCAGGCTGGCCTTGAACTCACTGTATAGCCCAGGCTGGCATGAACTTGCTCCAAATGCTAGGATCACAGGCGTGCGCCACCGCACCTGGCTACTCTGCTCTTTCTATAAATGAGCTTTTTGAAAAATACCCAGTCATAGAAATACCCTGGCTTCCTGATAGCACACAATACAGAACAAAGCCCTGCTTCCTTAAACCCTCCCCAAAATTACCCAACACAAACCCAAACTCTATCTGAAATCTTTCCTTACACCTTCAGCCTTAGACATCCACCCCCTGGTTGCTTGCTCGGGGTGTGTGTTTTCCTTCACTGCAGTGAATAATAAACCAATTTGTCCAATTAAAAAAAAAAGATCAAGGTGACCCAAGACATCAAATTATGTTTATATTGTTCAAAGCATACAGATTTATACAGTACTACATAAATAATCAGCTCACTACAGACTTAAGGTCAATTAACGCAAAGTTATTAAAACTCTACTTCTATAGCCAATAGTTTTTATAATTATTATGTTTACAATAGATGGAAAAAATGAAATATTTTAAATGCATGCATACTCCTATAAGATCAACCTTTATCCTGGCACTTACTATAATAGAATCATTTGCGAAACAGCAAACAAATTAGGCTAACTAGCAGCCATTGACAAGTGAAAAGAACTGAGAGCGTAATTGTAGAGTCTGTGTAAATGGTGCTTAACACCCAGATAAAAGTCATAGGAAAACATTCAGTCATTTGTGTATTTCTAAATATTGTGACTTTCTTACAAAAGCAGCTAACCATAGGCTCATATACAATAGCAACTGCCGCATTTCATAAACTGTTAAATGCCACATTTCAATTAACAATAACATGCTGGGTGCTTGGTATGTTTAGAAAGAATCTCAGGGGATCCAGGGTCTGGGCTCAGTTCTAGGATGAACGAGCTAAATTTGACTTCACTCAATAGGTAGACATAGACTGGTAGAGGCAAAAGGGTTTTAGAGACCAGCAAGCCGCACCCTGCCTTACATAAAGTCATGGAAACTGAGGCTCAGGGAGGGTAAGTAACTAAGACACAATTACCTAGGTAGTTAATGATAATCTTCCTGATCTGTGTTCAGAAATCATTAGGAGCAGTCTTGTTTTTGTCGGGGTCTAGCACTAGTCTTTTGGGAGTGGGTACAGTATCGGACCAAATTATTTTGACTGTTTATATAACAGCCGCAGTGCTAGGGGTTTGAAACAAGTAGGACTGTATTTCTCGATAGGAGTACTGTTGGCACTTTAGGTGGATTAATCTTTCCCAGTGTGGAGTTGCGCTCTTCACAATGCAGGACACGCAGGATGCATTTGGTCCCCAGGTACTCAATGGCAGCAGCGCCTCCTGGGAAGGGCTGGCCCCAAGGTCAGACATCAAAACTAATGCTCCCCCACCCCAAAATCAAAAAGTCTAAAGGATAAGTCATGATGGGATCAGTTTACTGATTTTTCCTTTTGCCCCAGGTTCTAATATGAAAGGTTACTGATCCTGTCTTTACTTAAAATATTAGTATTTCGTTCATCACGAATTGTTTGCATTTTTTATACGATCTACTAAAATATTATCTAGCTTGGATGCTAAATTTCGGGGCATCACTTCAATGTAGCATCCAAGGCAAGAACCTCACTCGCCTTACCCTAGTCCACCCTTGTTCCTAGTCACTGTGACAGCCCTCCTACTTCCAAATGCAGCTCAGTGTCAGAACTCCTGAAACGGCCATTGGCTCTTCTCATATAAGTTCAAAGAGAGGCAGCTTGGACCTGAAATGGTGGCTGGATAATGCCAAAGGGGACCTAGGTTCCATGAATCTCTGCTGTCCTCACAAGATGGCTGCCCGGTCCAAAGAATTATGTTCAAATTCCAAACAAGAAAATAAAGAGGGAGCAAGGGGTAGGAAAATTGTCCTCGCTGAGCCTGACTCTTTTCATTGTGAAAACAGTAACTAACCCAAGAGCACCCCCGCAACAAACCCTAATGCATCTTATCATTGCCAGAAGTGAGCTGCACAGCCAGCCCTAGCTCTAAGGAGCTGGGAAAGGAACACTTTTAAGAGGACGTGTTAATCCCAGCACTTGGGAGGGGGAGGCAGAAAGATCACAAGCTCGAGGTCAGCCTCGGCCACAAAGGAAGTTCAAGGCCAGCCTGGACTACATAGCAAGACCTTGTCTCAAAAAACTTAATCGGGCATGGTCCCCAGGTACATGCCTGTAATCCCAGCACTTGGGAGACTGAGGCAGGACAGCTGCATGTCTGAGGCCAGCCTGGGCCACATAGTGAGTGCAAGGCCAGCCTGAACTACATAGTGAGATCCTGTCTCAAAATAACTTAAACCAAAAACTCTAGTATTCTATCTGTACAAATGAAGGGGAAGTCAGGTGTGGTGGTGCACACCAGTAATTTCAACACTCAGAAGGCTGAGGCAGGAGGATTGCAAGTTAATAAAGGCCCAACCTGGGTTACACAGAGAGTTTTAGGTCAGCCTAGAATATATAGAGAAACTCTGGGGAGGGGAGAAGGCAGGGGGGAGGGGATGAATGAAAATGAAGGATGCAAATTAAAAAAAGAAAATGAAGAAGAAACTGCATGAAGTGTCTACCATGGGGGCCGTGCAGGGTAACAAATGCTGGCTCTTTCTGAGTGCACCCAGCATTTTCTCCACGGGCAATGTGACAGTCTACCCGAGCAGAGCATTTTGATGGTCACCTTTACAATTAAGGATAAAAATGAAATGTAGTCCTAAATTGGGTTCTACAGAAGCACAAGCTGAAATGAATTTAGGCAGAGGTGATTAGTTTGTTTGTTTTGTTTTCTTTTGAGACAAGGTCTCGCCATGTAGTCCAGGCTGGCCTTGAACTCACTATATAGCCCAGGCTGGCCTCAATCTCATGGCAACCCTCCTGCCTCAGCCTCCTGAGTGTTGGGATTACAGACATGCACCACCACGCCCGGCTCAGCTCATTTATTAAGGGCCCACTTTGGAGAGAAACTGTAAGGAGTGATGGAGAAAGCAAAGGAAAGGGAAATGCAACAAGGGAGGATGCATTTTCGGCTCGGGACTTGGCCTGATGCACGCGGGACTGCGGAGCATGAATCACTGCAGAATCACTTATCTTTTTTTGGGGGGGGGTACTGGGGATTGAACTCAGGGCCTTATGCTTGCTAGGCAAACAGTCTAACAACTGGGCTAAATCCCCAGCCCGACCCACCTTTTTTTTTTTGAGACAGGGTCTTGCTATGTAGTTCACGCTGACCTCGAATTCGTGGCGAGCCTTCTGCCTCAGCCTCCCAAGTGCTGCTGGGATTACAAGCGTGAGCCACTACACCCGGCCAGAATTGCCCATTTTGAGCCAAGGACGCTAAACTTCCTACCCTGGCTAAGTCACTCAGTCACTGGCTGCCCACTCTTGGAACAGAGCGGCCGGTGTCACTTCCCAGGAGTCTCTGAGAGCTGCAACTCCCATCCGCCAAACCTCCCGCGAGGGTTACAGGTCTGAGCATGCGTGAAAGCATCTGCGGCTGGGGGATGGGAGCGCAGCCGGCTATGTGGATTTACACCAAGAACGTCTACTACAGATATTCATTATAATTCACTCTCCGAAGAAGTGTCCTTATTTTCACTTTGTATTGTGAGATACATTGCTAGGATTAAGAGCTGCTGGAAAAACTGGCAATAAGTTGAAAGTGTCTCGTTTTTAAGAAAAATGATTAACAGGTGCTGACTTGTGTTCTTGAATCTCTGATGGAGAAAGTGCTTCATAATTTTCTCTGGGTATTAACTAGGATCTAGTCTGTAGTTCACAATCTCATCAAGACACGTAAATATTTCATACTCTCAGGGTCTCATTTAAAGCTCAATGAATATTTAATTGAAGTTGACTAACAAAATAAACAAAAGAATTATGTTGCATTTAGTTAGGCCCGAACCCATTTTCTCTAGTCTGAAGCTAAAGTTATTCCAACTTCATGAAATATTCTACATAATTTTTGTAAGTAATTAAAGGCCTGCAAAATAGGTTTAAAAGGCACATATTAAATATTGAGGAAAACATGAAATAAAATGAATTTTCAACTTTAAAATGCAAGAGAATGGTTCAATAAATTGTGGTCTACATTATGTATTCAGTAATGGATTATTTAAAAATATTATCAATACCCTCTTTTGGACATCAGCGGTCAAAAAAACAAAAAAAAAATTTCTTCGGCCCTTACAAAATAAATATCCTATAAAACTGTGAGTAACAGGTAACCATGCACAATCGCCCCAAGTGAGTCAAACCAGAAACTGTTTTCGAGTTCTAGCTTCAGCACTGAGCCAGATACTGAAAATAATTAAAAAAAAAAAAAATTAAAAAAGAGAGAAAGAGAAATACTGGCCCATGTTGAAAGGGGAAAGAAGCCTCCCCATGGTCTGTTAGATCTCTACACTGTAATATCAGAACTCGGCTTCAAAAAGTGTGTGCTGTCACTGATGTACCCATCACAGATGACATGGGGACATGTCACTTCTACCATATTTGAGGACATTTTAATAGAATCAAAGTATTGCCAATCAATCAGTGTTAAAGGATGTTTTTTTAAAAACACCTGGTAAACGTAGAATACGATCTGAACTCTTTACCTAGTCCTGAGTTCTTTTTTAATTACAGGGTCTAAAATAATCTAGTAACAAGTTCTTTTTGGATAACAGAACATGGCGCCACAACACAAGGCTGTCTAACACAGCATTTCCATAAGGCAACCTTATGGGAAATAAGTGATCGTCTTGGGCTTCTTTTCCTTTGATCTTAGTCCCTTTTTGAGACACTCAAGATCTGTGGGTATATCTCAGTAGTAGAGACCTTATCTGCATACTTGAGAGCCTGAGTTTCATCACTAGTACTGAAAATAAAGATGCTCAAAATGCGTTCCCTTGTTCAATTGAGGATACGTCAGTATGTGTGTGTGTGTGTGTGTGTGTGTGTGTGTGTGTTTTATTTGTGGGCATACACATTAAAAAGTTCAGACTTAGGCCAGACATAGTGGTTCATGCCTGTAATCCCAGCACTTGGGGGTCTGAGACAGGAGGATCATGAACTTGTAGATAGCCTGGGCTACAAAGCGATACCTTATCTCAAATCGAATCAGACTCTTGTTCAATAATGGCACCTCAAAAAAAAAAAAAACATAAGGCACCTCTTTCTTTCACTTATGCAATTCTTTTTGTTTTGTTTTGTTTTGTTTTGTTTTTTTGAGACAGGGTCTCGCTATGTAGTTCGGGCTAGCCTTGAACTCACTGTGTAGCCCAGGTTGGCCTCGAACTCACAGCGATCCTCCTGCCTCAGTCTCCCAAGTGCTGGGATTTCACGCCCGGCTCACTTCTGTAATTCTTTCCATGTTAGTCTTTATTCCTCAGTGATAAGAAACCACAATGAGTATGGAGAAGCAAATTGAAGGCATCCTTTTGTTTTTGTTTTGGGGGTTTTGTTTGGCAATTGTGAGGCAAGTGTTCCACCACTGAGCTGCATCCCAGCCTTTTTCTGTTTCTACTTAATATCACATTCAGAGTCTCACACCATTACTTAGTTAATAGCAACTCACTAAGCAAAAGTGACCATCTAAGCAGACTCACAGTCTCTACAGAAGAACAGATTATCCTGTCCGGAGAAGGAGATGACAGAAAGGCTGATAAGCATTAGCCAGGAAGGATAGATATTTGGTATCCTGCAACCAATGCAGAGCAGCGATAACTTTTCCTTGCTTAGAGTATTTTTGTTCTTAAATTTGTCTTTTTGCTTAAGGCGAGCCATGAAGCAGTCAGGTCAAAGTATATAAAATTTCACTTAGGAGGAATAAGTTCAAGAGCTCTATTGTACAGCATGGTGACTATAGCTAATAGCAATATACTTCAAAATTGCTAAGAGAATAGACTTTAAATGTTCTCATCACACACAAAAAAACAGTAAGTATGTAAGGTCATACATATGTTAATTAGCTTTATTTTGCCATTCCACAATGTAGACACATTTAAAAGCAACATGTTATACACCATAAATACACAGTCATCCCTTGGTACATGGTGAGGGATTTGTTCCCAGATCCCATAGATACCAAAATCCAAGGATGTTCAAGTCCCTTATATAAAAATGCATAATATTTGCATATAACCTTCACACATCTGCTCACGTACTTAAAATCATCTTTTAGATCACTTACCTAATACAATGTAAATGCTGTATAAATAATTATTATACTATATTGTTTAGGGAATGATAAGAAAAAAGGGTCTGTACATGTTCAATACAGACCCAACATTTTCTTTCAAAAATTTTCAATCACAAGTTGGTGATCCACATTTAACCTTGCAGATACGGAGGACCACCCCCCACAACTGTATACAATATTTATTTGTCGATTTGAAACAATCAAAGCGGGGAAACACTAAAAGTAAAGGCAATAATAAGTATGAAAGTCAAAAAGAGAATGAAGAACTAGCCTTAACATTTACATCGAAGACACTTAATTTTCTCAAATCTCCATGTAAAACTTTACAATTGCAATGTCATATGACTCACCTGTCTATCAAAAACTACCCATGATGGGCCATCAGATCGTTCTCTTTTTGGATACGTGCTGTATTTAGTCTTCACCTTTTGCCCAGGAAGTGGTTCTCCACCTATTCCAGGTTTCTCCTCACTCAGCAGCATCCTAACATTGTTGCAAAAGCCCCAATGTTGGGATTTATGGAACCTCTCCTTGCCCGCCTATAAGCACAAGAAACAACACAAAATGGCCAAAGTTACTCTTTGTGACTCTTATCCGTTTTCAAATGTAAACACAATTTTCCCATCATTTCTTTTTTCCAAAACAAAATACATATGGAGTAGCAATTGTAAACAATCTTTATCTATAAAATTATGTAACATTTTAAATTAATTTCAACATGCAGTATTCCAAACTTTGAAAATCAGAAAGAATAAACCTAATGTTCCACGCTATGTAAAAAACATTTCAAGATAACAAACAATTACTTCAAGTGAACATTTAGAACTTTAGCTTGCTAATTGGTCCTTCCTGCTTATTTGTCAAGAATGCAGACAAGAAATAAGTGAAAAAAACTCCTCTAGTCCAGAGCAAAAATGTGTTTTCCACTGGAATTTGACCATTATTTTCACCAAAACAGAAAACAAAATCTTGTCCTCTTTAAAATAAATGTAACAGGGGTTGGAGACTTAACTCAAATAGTAGAGCACTTGCCTAGCAAGCACAAGGCCTTGAGTTCGATCCCCAGCACCCCCTCAAAAAAATTACACATCGATACAATCAAATCTCAAAACATGGCAAGCAAAAAATAGGTTAAAAGGCACATAAAATCTGGTAATTCTACATATATAAAGCTTGAAATATTCAAAAATATTTATGGATAATGCATGGGACTAATAAGCAAATTCAAGATTAATATAATATCCATGATAATATAGGTTATAATAATGGATAAACAATATAACCATACATGGTATGATCAAAAATTAGTGAGTTTTAAAAACATTTTTTTAATTTCTTACAGTAAAAGACACACTGCCTTTACCTGCCCCCGAAAATACTCCTCCCTTGTTTTGAGCACAATTATCCCACTGTCCTTGCCAGAAGTGCTGTTTTGTGAGTATATTTAGTTGTGCTGTTATGGCCGCTTGCATGTCCTGAATCAATTCAAAACTTTTACCCCCCATGCTCATTTTGACTTTGGGAAAGAGCCAAAGTTGTAGCGTGCCAATCGGATGAGTAAGGTCACAATATGATATTTTCGAAGCCTGCCTCCTTTCTGTTGGATGGCACTCTGAGACAGGATTCACTGTATTTCTGATCACACCTCATAAAGACACAAACGAGGACTTCAAGAACTGCTTCGGAAAGTGGCAAGAACAATGGGATAAGTGTTTCCGAAGCAAGGGAGAGTATCTTGAGGGTGAATTAATGACAATGTGTCTTTTAGTGTAATAAATAATTTTAATTTAAACATTCACTCAGTATTTTGATCACACTGTGTATATGATATTGTAGAATGGACACTCCTGTTCCCTGCATAAAAAAATAAACATTTCAGATATGCTTGAAGCCCACTCTGAGTTCATGGCCCTGACTCTCTCCAAACACAACATTTACTGGGAACTGGTCACTTAACAGTTTGCCAAGATTGTATACAAGCAGGGCAACAGCCTCTAGCAGAGCAGAAGTCTTATGGGGCAGCTCCTTTTGTGGTGGAGGCAGCCGGGAGGAATGGAGAAATAAGGGCCATGCCAGCTGCCCCGGGCCGGGCAGAGCTCATGCTCTCCGGCTTGGAGAGGAAAGCTAGACGCACTGGTCAGGATGGTGAGCTGCAGCCTGGTTCTGGTCCTTACAGAAGCAGTTACCAAGCCCTCCTACCAACACATACACAATCACACATACAACCAGATTATCATAAATCAGTCCCGGATCACCAGAGAGCAAAGCAAAAGTTGGGTTTAACATTAGTGATGGAATAGTACATAATTTTATAACAATGGTCCCTCTTCCAAAGCAAGTAATTTTGGGTAATCATAAACTCACCCAAAACCAACAAATTTTTTTGAGCATTTATTGTAGTCCTAGCTTTGTACCAGATAAAAATAAGCATAAGACAAGACAAAGCTCCTACCTTGAAACCCACAATCTTGCTGATGAAACAAGATCTGGGGATCAAAAATAATTCAAGAACAGTAGAGCTACCATTTTGGACCACTTAGTATAAGATAGACATTTTACTAAGGTTTTGTTTCACTGTCACAAAATTGTTTGATCAATGTCTTAGTTGCTCTTCTCATTGCTGGGATAAAATACCAGACACCTATAAGTTAAAGGAGGAAAGGTTTATTTCAGCTCGCAGTTAGTTTATAGAGGTTTCAGTCCATAGTGGCTGGCTTCACAACAAGGTGGCATGGCAAAGGAGACAAAGTCCATGGCAAAGTAGGCAGGAGACAGTGAAGCAGAAAGCAGCAGCAGCCAAGCCTACCTTGCCTCTCTCCATCCACGCTACAAGCCTATTGATTGGTGCCACTCACATGGTTGGGGGGGCTGGGCTCTGTGTGTGTGTGTATCATTATCCACACCCAGAACTATGCTAATTCCAATCAGTGGGCTAATTAGTACCACACCCTTAATCCTAGTATCACACGCCCTAGATCCAGCCAGCTCCAAAAAGCCCCACCTATGAGAACACAAGGCTTTCGGGAAACATTTAGACACAAATCATAACAATCAGCATTATCATTACCATTTTACAATGAGAAACCAGGCATAGAGGCACACGGGCACACCCAGGGTTATACAGTACCAAAGGTTGCCTGCACCTGAATCTAAATTCACGTGACACTAAGCTCCAGTGAGTTCACCTGGCCAGAGCTGAACACTGCTGGGGTGGAGTGGCAGCACTGGGGTTCTGTGGATAACTGGGTCTTGGGCCCAGAAGAATGAGAAAAATTAGACAGGAGAGGAGAGGCAAGGGGTGTTCAGACGGGGTTAGGAAGCCGCACGGTAGATGAGCTGCCAGCACCTAGAGCGAGGGGCAAGAGACAGCCAAGTCCAGTAACATGGACAAGCTCCAGTTTGCAAGGATGTGCAATAGAGTAGCATATATAAAGAGGTCTATATTACGGAAAGTCTCGCTTGTGAATACCGTAACATTCTTCTTCATCAAGCTGCAGATTACATACTGAGCCATGACCTAGTCTAGGAAATATGGTATAAAGACTATTAAATCACAGCCAGCCTCCCATTCCCTGAAGCCCTTTCTCTACCACTCCTAAGTCTCCTCCATGGATCCCAGTTTCCATCATCACATCCAAAAAGTTCTTGCCATTGTCGAAGACCTCACTCAGCTACCTGATCCCCAGAACGCCACAAATGCACACATAGGCTGCTGAGCCACATAAGCTCTGGGGATGTGGCCTTGGACAAGCCCCAGCTCCCAATCTTGGAACAGAAGCCAGTCTCTATGGGATAATGAGGCACTTCACACTCAGCAGGATGACTATAATCAAACAAAAGGAGAATAACAAGTGTTGGTGACAATATGGAGACAATAGAACCCTCATATATTTCTGGCAGGATTTTAAAATAGTATGGATTGAAACAGGTTAGCAGGAGTTTGATCCCCAGCACTCAAAAAAAAAAAAAAAAAAAAGAACCTTGAAAATGTTATGCTAAATGAAAGAAGCCAGATGCAAAAGGTCACACGTTCTGAGATCTCATTTCTATGAAGCATCCAAAGTAGGAAACTGATAGAAACACAAAGTAGATTAGTGGTTGCCAGGGACTAAGAAGAGGACATAATGAGGAGTGACTGCTTATGGGCACAGGGTTTCCTTTGCAGAGAGGAACTTTTTCTCCAAACAGTTGTGACAGCTGTACCGCAGTGCAAGGGCACTAAATGCCACTGAATTACACACTTTAAGTGGTTAAAATAGTAGATTTTATGTTATGTACATTTTACTACAGTTTAAAAAACAGCCAGTGTGAGATGCATACACCACAAATGAGCTAAATGATGACCACGCCCAGGGATGGGCAAGACTCTGTGGTCCCTGCTGACCACCAGCCCTTTGTCTCTTTTTTTCCCATGGCTTTTTTCTTACCGTGATCTTCCACTTAGATTAAGTAGTATGGGTTCCATTCGTGGTAGAGATATTCAATTTCCCTTTTAAATACAGTTTAGTTTTAAGTGATCCGGCCTCTGACTCCCTAATCCCCAGAACTATAGGTCTGTGCCGCTGCCCTCAGCTTAGATGACTTTGTTTTTTGCGGTGCTGAGAATGGAACCCGGGGCCAGCCCTGAGCCCTGAGCACACTAGGCAAGTGCCCTACCACTGAACTACATCCCCAGGCCTGGAGATCATTCTTGAAAAGAGAGAAAGACTAGGTTGTAGGTTATTTAAAAAAAAAAAAAAAAAGAATTTTTTTTTTTTGGTAGGATTTTCTTTGCAGTGCTGGGAGTGGAACCCAGGGCCTCACATATGCTAGGAAAATGCTCTCCTATGGAGCTACACCCACAGCCTGATGAACATTCTTTAGCCCTGGGACTATGGTGTATATTTCTTCTTTTTTATGTGTTGTCTCACTATCTAACATATTGCTGCAGATACAGGGAGCCCATAAAACTTGAGGGTTATATTAAATGTTCGCCAGGTGAGAAACTGTGTTCTGTATGAAACAGGCCACAAGGAGCCAATAAACTTTCCCAAGGGATGCAGGGGGGGCAGGATGAGGTAGCACATCTGCAGACAGACTCCTTAAGAGCAGGCAAAGTCTATTCAAAGAGGGCCAATCTGAAGCCAAAAGACTTGTAAAGAGGCCACTATCGCATGTTAACGTAAAAATCGTAAGGAAAGCGAATAAATCATACACAGTATGCCAACAAGCTAAGAGTGCTAGAGCGTTGGCCTACCATGTGCCATGTCCCTGGGTTCCACCCCCAGCAGTACAAAACCAAACAAAAAGAATCCCTGCACACAAACATCTCGAGCCAGTTATCCCAGGCAACAACAGAGACTGTTTCCAAATTCATCCTTCTCTAATCTTTCCTTTTCCATCAGGAAAGGGTAAGTTTCAGTTGAATGGCATTGATTTAATGAAAGGTTTCACTTCCCCAACACTTATCTATCAAAAAGAAAACAATCCAAGTGTGGTGGCACACACCTGTAATTCCAGCTACTTAGGAGGCTGAGGCAGGAGGATCACCAAGTTCAGGGCCAGCAAGGACAACTTAGTGAAACTCTGTCTCAAAATAAAAAAAATAGAAAGGGTTGGGAATGTAGCTCAGTACAAGGCCTTGGATTCAATAACCGATAATGGAAGAAGAAAAAAAAAAAAGCAGGTCTTAGACTCACTGTGTGTATTTGTTTGTTTTTACAGTACTGGGGACTGAACCCAGGGCCTTGCGCGGGCTGGGCAAGAGCTACATGCTCAGCCTGACTCACAGCTTTTTCCAGGTATCGTATCTAAAACCTTTCTTTCCCATGGCTTTTTTCTTACCATGATCTTCCACTTAGATTAAGCAGTATGCATTCCATTCATGGTAGAGATATTCAATTTCCCTTTTAAATACAGTTTAGTTTTAAGTGATTCAGTTTGCAGAGAGCTATGAATACTACCTAATGGATCTGCTAGACCACAGATAGGGTTTTCAAAGCCTGAAAGTAGCACGCATGCACCCAAACTCTGGCAGCCCCTGAGTCCACAGCACCACAGAAGTACATCAGCTTAAGCATCCAGAAAAAGGGCAGGAATTAGGATAGAGAGAAAAATAGTGATCCAGGAAGCAACGCGACCCTTAGGCCCTGTGTCAGGTCTCTTGATGGTGTTCAGGAGCCCAGAAAGAGAACAAGAAGGAAGATACAGAATTGCCAGGGGGGCACCAAGCATGACTAAAGAGCTACAGAAGGTGGACTGAAGATGCTGAGAAGACTCTGGTGAAGAGGTGACAAAGTGGCAGAAAGCCACACCATTACGCAAACAGGAATGATGCAGTCTGCTGCCAATCTCCATGGTCACCCTAGGACTAACTGCAATAGTGGTTTTCTTGTGTCTCTGGTCCGGTGACCAACATCCTTCGTCCCTCCCTCCCCTGGGCTGCTCTCCCCAGACACATGAAGACACTTGAGTTGTTCATGTCATAGAGGGACAAGCCTCTTTCAGCCCAGAGTCCTGCTTCCCGTCTCGACTTCGCGCCCTCCCATCAGCCACCTTCGTGTTTCAGGGAACAGCAGCCTGCCGTCTCTAACAGTCCTTTCTCCAGCCCTCCCTGCTTGTGCTGCCACCTGCCACGTTGTTCCCTGTAGGCCTTACCTCACAGGACACCACCCTCTTCTAGCTCTCCACAGGCCCAGGGACCCCCCAGCTGGAGAATGAGGTGAAGAGAGTGAATAGGAGCTGCAGGCCTGGATGCTTAAAGGACAGTGGGGTTTGTTTTGAGCAGAGGATACAAAGATGGAGGCAGTAAGGCAGGACGTGCCTGGAAGCAGCTGGGAAAGGAGCATGACAAGATCTCGGGACACATGTGCAGAACAATTCTCAAGAGCCCTGCCTGTGGACTTCTTTCGAGAACTTGAGCAGGTTTTCTGGACATGATAGCAACTTGAAAATACAAAGGACAGTGGCCATTAAGTATTTGCTATCATGTCTCTTCAAGGTAGTCCACCCTACACTGTAGGGCGTATTTTTGTTCTGTTTTGTTTTTTGAGACAGGGTCTCACTATGTAGTTCAGGCTGGCCTTGAACTCACCATGTAGCCCAGGCTGGCCTCAAACTTGCAGCAATCCTCCTGCCTCAGCCTCCCAAGTATTGGGATTACATACGTACTCTACCACACCCGGCTCTAGGGCATATTTTTATTTTTATTTTTTCCTCCCTTTTTCCTACTTTCCTTGGCCCAAGCTTGCTCTGCAGAGCCCATGTTTTCCCCACCCTTCTGGGTTTTTTCCAACATTTAATAAATGTGAAACTGTGCCCACCATTTTATGCTTATTTTGTTCAATTTTTTTGTTCAGGACAGAAAGAACCTAGAAATCGCCTCCAGGGGCTGGGGATTTAGCTCAGTGGTAGCTCAACCTAGGCAAGCACAAGGCCCAGAGTTTGATCCCTAGCAACACCCTCCTCCGCAAAACAATCATCTCTAGGAGACTCCAAGCAGCCCAAAATCCAGTAACAGGATCACTATGGCCACCGTACAAAGAGCTGAGAATACTGCAATAGCTCAGGCAGAAAACGATGGTGACCAAGACCAATCATAGAAGTGGCAAGAGTGAAACTGATCAAATCATACATATATTTTAAATGGAGAATAAAAGAATTTCTGGATACACTAGATACGGGGTGTAGAAAAACAGGTGAGTTGTCAACGACTCCAAAAATTTTGGCCTGAGCAACTAGAAGGACGGAGAGTTCCAGGCCGAGGAACAGCGGGGAGGGAACCTAGATGACAGCTCTGGAGGAAAGAAGCGGACGCAAGAGTCCAGAACTCGACTTTGGACCTGTCAAGTTGGAGATACCGCTCGGAGAAGCAAGCGGAGCTGGTGACCAGCAGGCAGAGGTGTGAGTCTACAATTCAGGTAAAAGGTCAAGTTTGGAGAGAAAAATCAGACATAAACCAGTTGATGGCTGGTGTTCAGGGCTCCAGTGGTGGACTGGATGATGGCGGTGTGGAAAAGAAGTCAAAGACGGAGACTTAAAATATCCCACTGTTATGCAATCAGGGAGATGGGGGGGATTAGCCAAGAAGTCTAAAAAAGAGTACCTGGCGAGACAGGAAAAAAAGCAGAGTTTTGTTTCTCGGTAATCAAAAGAAAGCATTTGAAGAAGGAAAGCATGCTGACCGGGGTCAAAGGCTACCGACAGGTCAAATGAGATGGGCTGGAGACCTGGCAATGCGGAGACGGGCGGCCTTGACGCGAACAGCTGCAGCCGGGACGGAAATATCTTGTGAACCATATGTCTGTTTTAATAGCTCTGGGTAAGGCATTGCAAATCAAAACTCTTGAGTTTCTAGTATTTATAATTTCCTTAAAATAACCCAAGCTCAGAAAAATGTAAGAAATAAATAAAAGTTCGCCTAACCATCATCTCCTCTGAAGCCTTCCCTGGCTGTAAGACGCAGAACATTCTATTCCTGAACAGAGTGAATGAAGTCTTGAAGGTCACTCTGTCTTTCATCGCGGATGTACTTGCCCGATGCCCCTTGGGCCGGATACCATGCTTAGAACACAGAGCACAATAAATTCCAAAATAATACTGATAACAGAGGAGACCCTTGAAAGAGCAGCAGTGCTGCAGACAGAAACGAACAATCACACCATCACTCAGTGGTTGGGGCCGCTGTGGAGCACCGGAAGTTGCTGGCCCATGTGCAATCCCGTGGAGCTCCAGCACATTTTTTTCCCTTTTTTTTGGGGGGGGGTGGGGATCAAACTCAGGGCCTTGTGCTTGCTAGGCAAGTGCTCTACCACTGAGCTAAATCCCCAGCCCCTGAGTCTTGTTTCTTTCTAGGCTGCACTCCCAAACCCAGACGATATTTGCAAAAGCAGAAGGAACAAGGAGCTCTGCCTGTACCTGACAGCTCACATTATCTGCAGATGGGACCATCACTCCTATCGTCACAATAGCTAGTAAGTGTAGCACTGTTCTAAGTACCTTAGAAGCATCAAACACCAGATTCTCACAGGAAATCTCAGTGTGTCATACCATTATCTCCACTTTTTTTTCCTCTTTTTTTTTTTGAGGCAGGGTCTCACTATGTAGCCCAGCCTGGCTTCGAATGCATAGTGATCCTCCTGCCTCAGCCTCCTGAGTACTGGGATTACAGACATGCGCACCATGCCCCATTTTCTCCATTTCATAGATGAGGATTCCAAAGCAGCGTTTCATTGGCCAAAGGTCACTCAACTAGTGCAAGCGTTGAGTTCAAAATGCAGAACCAAAGTCTGAACCTGAGCCTTAGGCCTCACTTTCTTTGTGCCCTGTTGCGAAAATTAACAGACCCCTTGTCTAAATTAGGGGGCTTGAACTGTTATTTTTGCTTTTGATACATACAACAACAAAAACAACTACCATGACCTGGAAGGCAGAAAATGGGTCAGGTAATTGGATTTAGACTCAAGCCTGGAAGAGCCGAGCAGGTATTAGGAGAGAGTGCTATAGAATTCCTCTAAAGCAACCATCAGCTGTCGGAAATGTAGGGACCAAAGACAGCCAGTAATGTTTAGCATTCTAGGGGCTGAAGAATAGTTCAGTGGTAGAGAGCCTGGCTGGCACGGGCAAGGCCCTGCACTCCCAGTGAATGGGAAAAATTTAGTATTTTGATAAATATTAATAATACTTATTTTGGGGGCTGGGGATTTAGCTCAGTGCTACAGCACTTGCCTAGCAAGTACAAGGCCGTGAGTTCAATTCCCAGCACCCAAAAACAAAAACAAAAAAACTTATTTTTATAACTGCTTTTTAAGGTTAATGGAAACTTTTATGTAGAATTATCTAAAACCATCCTTCTTCGCTATCTACTTGGTCAGGTTCTGGACTAGTTTCTGCTCCACGAATAGTGTAAGGTTTTTTATCCCCCTACCCTTCATAAATTTATTTTAGAATCTCATTTTCTCTTTTTCTCCTTTCTATACTTTTATTGAGAAGAAAAAGTCATTCAGCAGATTCTATGACGCTCCCAGAGAAAATAACAAAATTGCCTCAGGTAAAGTAGGATCTTGAATTCAAGACTGTAAGAGCATGAAAGCTATCATTACTTATTAATAAAGCTAAATCACTCTAAAAATAAGCCCAAATGTGCAAGTAAAAAAGCATGTCAACACAAACCTTTAACATTTTTAAGCTAATTTCCCTCTTTCTAAACCTAACTTGGAAAAGTGATGTGCTTGTCATGCTGAGCCATCATTTCCATGTACCACTCATTTTACATATTTAATAATGTATTTCAATCAGCAGAGTAGAAAATAAAATTTAAATCAATAAGATCCAGAGAAATGTGCAGCACCCTCCTCAAGACACTTGAGATTTTTTTTCTCTAAATAATTCAACTGAGGGCATCAATCAATACAGAATTCTAAAACCTTCCCCCAAAGTCAGTTAAGATCACTGGCTTGTAGCTGACTCGTACCTCCATTCCTGAGTTTCTTCTCCCTTCTATTTCCACTTAAAAACTCCAGAAAAAGCTGAACACTGCATTTGTTTCCTCAGCTGCTTTCAGAACTCTGTTCTGTGATACTAGAAAAGGGTTTTGTACTCTTGAGACAAGGGACAGATATAGCTGCTGCTCCCACTCATTTACCTCTTCTTGCTTTGAGAGGTATACACGATGGCTGGAGTTGCAGCAGCTGCCTCGAGATCACAGGCAGGAAGGTAGGGAAGACAATTTGGGAAAAATAAGAAGGAAAAAGAAGAACTCTGATAAAGAAAAATAAAATGGGAGAAACCACTGACCCTGATATTAAAGTTTACTAGCTAGCTGTAGTAATAAAAATAGTGTGCCACTGGCAGAGGAAAAGACACATAGTTCAATGGAACAGAACCAAAAAAAAGAGGTATACTGGGCCAAGGATTTAGCTCAGTGGTTAGAGTGCTTGCCTCACAAGCATGAGGCCCTGAGTTCGATCCCCGGTACCAAAAAAAAAAAAAAAAAGAGGTATACTATAAATTTATGCTGTTATATAAATAATGTCGGGTACTGATATCAAAAATTTGCTGGTCGCCTATTTGTTGGAAAATGCTTCTTAGTTTACACAAACAATGCATAAATATTTAGAGAAAGGTGATATTTGGGATTTCAGTTTTCATTCTGAGAAAGTTTTAAACTAATAATATCTTTAAATGAATAAGACTTTTTAGATTTTCTTTTTATGTTACACTAAGTTGCTTTGTTCAACGAATATATACATTTCATTTCTATCTTAAAATATATTGGTGAAATGTTTGACATATATGGCAGCTTGCTTAAGTCATAGTCAATTTTGGTGTTTGCTCCTTTTTATTCAAGTTCTTAAACATATTAAACATAGATATAATTTTAAAAAATGCAGAAGACAACCCACACGAATATGCTTAAATGATTCTTCACAAAAGTGTGAAAACAAGTCAATGGAAGGGTAGCCTTTCAACAGATAGTACTGAAGCGACTGGGTGTCCACAGGCCAAAAAATTAACCACAACCTAAATCTCACAGCTTATACAAAAATTAACTAAAAATAGATCACAGACTTAAATATAAAATGTAAATCTATAAAATTAATTTTTTTAAAAAAAGTTGGTGTCACACACCTGGAACCCCAGCACTCTGGAGGCTGAGGCAGGAGGACCACGTGAGTTTGAGTCCTACCTGGGCTATAGAGTGAATTCAAGGCCACCCTGAACTACACAGTGAGGCCTTGTCTCAAAACAAAGGGAATAAAAAGAGGAAACAACCTTTAGGATCTAAAAGAAGGCAGAGAGTTCTGAGACTTAACCCAAAAAAGCACAATCCACAAAAAGAAAGATTGATAAATTGGACCTCCTCAAAATTAGAAACTCTTGCTGTACAAAAGACACTGTTAATAGGACGAAAAGACAAGCTACAGACTGGGAGAAAATATATGCAAACCACAACTCAAAGGACTAGTATCTAAAATGTATAAAGAATTCTCCAAACTAAACCTTAAAAACACAATCCAACCAGAAATGGGCAAAAGGCAGACATTTCACTAAAGTAGACATAGATGGCAAATAAGGATAAGATGTTCAGTTCAGTAACCATCAGAGAAATACCAACTAAATCCACAATGAAAAAGTTACTACACACCTATCACTAAAATAAAAACTAGTCAACACTAAACACTGTCCAGGGTGCATTACCGCTGGGGATGTAACATGGTAATGTGCTCTCAAAACTGGTTTACAGGGGATGGCCCTGAGTTAAATCCCAGGCACCCAAAAAACAAACAAACAAAAAAAACCGGGTTTGATAGTTTATTATAAAATCAAATGTATAATTATCATATAACCCAGCAATTTTACTCTTGGACCTTTATCCCTTTTATCATATTAAAAACTTCCCTCTACATGAATATTCAAAGCAACCTTTTTTTTTTTTTTTCTTTTTTGGTGAGACAGAGTCTCGCTATGTAGTTCAGGCTGGCTTTGAACTCACTACGGAACCCGGGGCAGGCCTTGAACTTGCAGGGATCCTCCTGCCTCAGCCTCCGGAATGCTAAAATCACAGGCGCCTGCCACCACGCCCAACTCTAAGTAGCTTTATTCATAAAAGCCAAAACCTAGAAACGGCCCAGGTGTCCTTCGATAGGCACATGATTATAAAAACTGTGCTACATGCATGGAATACGACTCAGCACTAAACACTTTTAGTGAATCGACAACTGATTCACGAAACAACTTGGGGCGCGCAGGTTGGAAAACGGCGGGCAGCAAGGCTGGAGCCGCGGGAGAGTGAAGCAGAGGAAGCCAAGAGGAGGATGCGGAATACTGGACGGATACAGCGACCTCAGCTGGACGAACTCTTTCAATGACGCAAAGCACGCGGCTTCTGATAACCGGAAGCTGTAAGGACACAACGGAAAAGCTCGTCTTGGAAATGTCCACGACCAAAACAATTAAGTGCTGTGTTTTCAATCGGGCAGTGGGGTGGGTGTAAAATTAAAAGCTACAGTTTCCTCTTTTACAGAATGGCAGCCGGGCGTGGTGGCGCAGGCCTGCAATCCCAGCACGCGGGAGGCTGAGGCGGGAAGATCAGTAAGATTCGAGGCCAGCCTGAACCGCTTCGTGAGACCCTGTCTCATAAAGCCATAAGGGAAGGAGAGGGGAGGTGAGGGAAAGGAAGGGAAAGGAAAAGGAGGGAAGGAAGTAAGGAGAAAGAGAGACAGGAAGAAGCCACCTTTTTTTTCTTTTTAATATTGAGTGGTACACTAATAAATGAGAGTTTGAAATTAGAGTTAATGTTTATGTTTTATATACAGATTTCAAAACATTTGCTGATTTTGTAGTTTCATGTGATTTGTTTCCAAAGGTTACAGATAATAAAGAAATCAGAAATGGTGCCTTTTTAAGAATTGCATATTTTTCAGACACAGCTATTAGCACATTAAGAAGGAAGCAAAAAGTTACTATTTAAACTGCAAGCAGAAACCAAAAGAATAAATAAATAAACTGCAAGCAGTTACTCCTAAATTAACTCCCTGGTTCCCTAAACAGTCTGGCTCCCAGGAACAGCCTTTTAGAGAAAAGGGGAATGTTACATTGAAAGGCAAATGCTGCTGGGCTACTGACTGAAAGTCAATTTAAATAAAATTAAACTAGAGATTTTTTTTTTCCTTCTGGGCATTTGTTTTGTTTCAAATCATCATATATTAAGTATTGCACTGCTATGCTTAGCTCTTTTATAAAAAATTAAATTTTTAAAAAATTTTTATGTGAGATATCGAGTATTTGAAATAGCCCGCTTCGCCTTTATTGTCTTCTCTACTTTCATTAGGCTTCAAAGAGCAGCCGTTTCCTAGCAAAGTAAATCAGTATTTTGAGTGTGATTCTCTTGGTTTTTGTTTATTAATTACTTCCTATAAGTATTTCCACCAGAACTAGAAGCAAGTCATAAGGAAGCTGTTTCTTTTAAAATACAAACCACCGGCTGGGGATTTAGCTCAGTGATTAGAGTGCTTGCCTTGCAAGCACAAGGCCCTGAGTTCGATCCCCGGCACCACAAAAAAAAATAAATAAATGAATAAATAAAATACAAACCACCACCAAAAATTTAAATGTACATTCGGCTTAAGTATTCGGCTGGGTTTTTTTTGGGGGGGGTGGTCCTGAGGCTGGAGCTCAGGGCCTTGCGCTTGCTGGGCAAGTACTCTGCTACCTGAGCTAAATCCCCAACTCCTGGTTTTTTATTTTTTTCAAGGTATAAACACCAAAAAAAAAAAAAATTTAGGGTTTGGGAATTTAGCTCAGGTACCTAGCAAGTGCATGGGCCTGAGTTCAATCCCTAGCAACCCCCTCCAAAAAAATTAGCATTGTATGAAGATGGAAAACAATAAGATGCATTGTCTGTAACTTTTTCTACACATTTACATTGCTAAATTGTTAAATCCAATTTGAATTGAACTCACTACAGGATTTCTTATTAGAACAATTACATGTTTGTTTTTAGTTTGGGTGGGTTGTTTTTTTGGTTGTGTCATTTTGTTTTGGTTTGGTTTTTTTTGAGACAAAGTCTCCTTATATAGTTCAAACTGGCCTTGAACTCTCTCTCTATGGAGCCCAGGCCTGCCTCAAACTCACAGCAATCCTCCTGCCTCAGCCTCCCAAGTGCTGAGATTACAGGCATGTGCCACCACACCCAGCTAATTATGCAGTTTAAATATACACTCATTGACCAGTGGCTTCTCAAAAGTATATTATGGGTAATGAAAATAAAAGGGAAGAAAATGCATCTTCAAACACATTTTATGGGGGTTGGGGATTTAGCTCAGTGGTAGAGCCAAGCACAAGGCCCTCGGTTAGAACCCTCTAGCACCAAAACAAACAAACAAAAAACAACAACAAAAAAAAGCATTTTATGGAATAGTACATCATATATACTGTTAGATTTGTATATTTGTAGGCCATTTGTTTTGTGTTTTTGTACTGTATATGGACTTTTTTAAATGTGACAGTTAAACTCATCTCTGAAAGCAGACACAGACAAAGGAAAAATGATATAAAGATTTCCTTCAAAATTCCTACAACGTTAGATTTGGAGGCCTTTCAGGCTGTTTTATTGGTGATAGTTACTTGTTGATCTCTTTTAATAGAGAAAAAGCCTGTGCGTATGCTTAATAAATTGTTCTTTTACATTAAAGTTTAGATTAAGGCCCTAGTGCCGAACATGGTGGTGCGTGCCTATAATCCCAGGACTTGGGAGGCAGAGGCAGGAGGAGTGCCGTGAGTTCAAGGCCAGCCTTGACCCTGTCTCAAAAAAACTGAAAAAAAAAAAAAAAAAAGATTAAGCCCCTAGTAAAGCAATGGAAATGTATATAGAACTATTAGTTCTAACATGATTTAATTATATCAACAAACATGAATTTACATACTTTCATGTAGACAAACTAATCATTTTTGTCTATTTTACTGTTTGCTAAAATAACATTCCTCTCCTACATACTCTTTTCTTGACCCAAATGAAATATTAATCTAAGGTCAAATGAGAGAGATGACTGAGATCAATGTCTTTACTAAAATAACCAATAAATTTTGTTAAACTCAAAAAAAAAAAAAAGGAACTTGGATAATGCACCAGAGAATTATGCCAAGTTGAAAAAAATTGCAAAAGGTGCATAAATTATGATCTTTTTTTGTTTGTTTTTTTGGTGGTACTAGAGCTTAAACCCAGGGTCTTCACACTGAGTTACATTCCCTGACCTTTTATTTTATTTTATTTCAACTTTGAGACAGCGTCTCACTAAATTGCTAAATTGTCCCAGGCTGGGTTTGAACTAGCAATTGTCCTGCCTCAGCATCCTAGAGTGCTGGCATTATCTGCATGTGCCACCACACCCTATAACATTTTTGAAATAACATTTTAGAAATGGAGAAAAGATTAGTGATTTCCAGGGGTTAGGGATGGTGCAGGTTGAGCAAATTGGTAGGAAGCAAGTGGATGTGGTCATAAAAGGGCTTTGGGAAGAATCGAGGTGATATCTTTACAAGTGATGAAATGCACACACACGTGCATGCACACACACAAGTACAAGTAAAACTGGGAAAATCTGAATTAAGATCTGTAGATTATATCAATGTCAATATACTGGTTGTGATATCACAGTACTGTAATTTTGTAAGATGCTATCATTGGAGAAAATGGATAAAGGGTATACAGGACCTTTCTATATTTTCTATGTGAATCTACCTGTGAATTTACAATTAGCTTCAAAAATTTCAATTAACAAAAAGGGGGGGTTCACTTTCCTTGGACACAGGTTCCATGAAGGTTTTTTTTAAATAAAGTACTAGAGATAGCTGGGTGTGGTGGCCCATGCCTATAATCCCAACACTTGGAAGGCTGAGTCAGGAGCATCGCTGAGAGTTCAAGGCCAGCCTGAACTACATAGAAAGACCCTGCTGCCCATGAAGGATACTTAAGTAAATGTAAGGGAATTGAAATCATCCCGTGCATACTATCTGACCATAGTGCATTGAAACTAGAATTCAATGGTAACAAAAACCAAAAAAACCACATAAACACATGGAAACTAAGTAATATCCTTCTGAATAACAGCTGGGTCACAGAAGAAGTTAAAGAAGAAATTAAGCAATTTATACAGATAAATGATAATGACAATACAACATACCGGAACTTATGGGATACAATGAAAGCAGTGC
>PVJO010005156.1:63318-101776 GCA_004026905.1 Hystrix cristata | reverse complement strand
AGGGTTGGTGGCAGGGCCCTGTCCTTGTAATACCTCCTGCTGATCCGCTGGAGACCTTCTCTAATCTCCCCAGGTCTGTTCCCAGACCTTAGATTGGTCCACGTGTGCAGCAGTGCCATGCAGAAGCTGCAGGTTGTGCTGGGCTACCTTACCAGCTGGCCGAGTCCAGCCCCACACTGCAGGCCAAACCCTGCTTCAGTGGCTTCCTGCAGGCTTCAGCCCCGGACGTGGTGGTGGTGCAAGGATGATGCATGGTCCATTGGCCGAGTGGACGAGTGGACAAGTGGACACATGGCCATTGGTCGAATGGGCGGTTTCAAGGCAAGAACCCTCTGGGAAAGCTCCGGGGATGAGATGTCCCCTTGCAGGACTTCACTGCCTGTTTAGGGGTTGCTTGGACTTGGTAAGTTGCCCTGAGAGGCCCAGTGTGACAGAAGCGGAGGGCACCTGCTGTTGTTGCACACAGAGGTGGCCCCATCTCCCACAGCACGCAGAGTAAGTTCCGCAGGGGCAGTGCCACAACTGAGCTCCCAACAGCTGTGTGGAAGAGCCACAGACTATGCTGGCTTGGAGGCTCCAGCTGGTTCACTGAAACTCCTTCACGGGCAAGGAACTGGGATTCCCTAATCACAGTGCCATGAAAGCCAGGCCAGATGTGCTGCTCCTTTGTGGACGTGCACTGAGGGAGGGAGGGACAGGCTGTGGGACGGAGGCTGAACGCCCTCCTGGGGTCCCTGGCGCGGCCTCATGGACCTGTGTTGCTGAGGGATGAGTCCGCTGCCTGACAGTGCAGGCTTGCTCACCTTGCCCCAGTGGAACCGGGTGGGGAGGAGCGTGCTGTTGATGAGCATGACAGGTGACCTTGTGGGCACATCTAGGTAGAAGCTGCTGATCTCCATCTGGCTGCTCCGCAGGTACACGTGGGGCTCCTGTATCTCAGCATACACGGCCAGGTAGCTAGAACACAAGGAAATAGAAGGCATACTGATGAGAAAAGAAGAAATAAAACTGTGCCTGATGTGATGACTACATAATCTGGAGGAATCTATATTAAAAAAAAAAAAAAACTCCTAGAACTAATTCAGTAAAGCTCTGAGGTACAAGATCAACACATAAAAATCAACCACATTTTTATACACTAAAAATGAACACTTGGAAACAAATTTAAAATACAATCCCATTTATAATTACTCAGAATTGAAATAGATATAAGAGAAATTGTATGGAGAATACTCTAGACTTATTTTGGAATGGTTACTACCCCTTTTGCACCAGTTAAACTGGATTGTCAACTTGATTGGCTTGAGAGCCGATTGGCAAATTACACTTATGGGTGTGTCTGGGTGGGTGATGTAATTGTAACCTTGAAGACTGTATCTGGTCCCTGGCCCCTTCCTCTCTGACACTCTTCCCCTGCTCTGCTTCCCAGATGCCATGACATGAGCAGCTTTCCTCTGCCTTGACCTTCTACCATGATTTTCCTGCCTTGGAGCCAGCCTGTCATGGACTGAAATCTCTAAAACTGTGAACCTATTCAACATAGTCCTTGAAACATTAGCCAGAGCAATTAGGTAAAAGAAAGAAAGAAAAGGGATATGTAGAGGAGAGGAATTATCATTATTGCAGACAATATGATCCTCTACATAGAAGACCCAAAAAATTCTACCAAATGACTCCTAAGATTAATAGCCAAATTCCACAATGTAACAAGATACAAAATCAACACACAAAAATCAATAGCATTTTTTTTTCTTTTTTTTTTTGGTGCTGGGGATTGAACTCAGGGGTCAATAGCATTTCGATACACCAATAATGAACTCATCAAGAAAGAAATTAGGAAAACATTACCATTTATACCAGCACCAAGAAGAATTAAACATTTAGGAATTAACCCAACCAAGGAAGTGAAAGACCTCTCAAGTGAAAATTACAGTAGTGTGAAAAAGGAGATGGACAAGGACATCAGAAAATGGAAAAGATAGGCATAACCAATACAGTCAAAGTGGCCATACTTAAAAAACTGATATATAGATTTAATGCGATCCCAATCAAACTACCAACAGCGTTCTTCACAGAACTAGTGAAAACAATCTTAAAATTCAAATGGAACCAGAAGAGACTCAGAATAGTGACTGCAAAAGCAATCTTGGGTATCAACTACAAAGCAGGAAGAATCACAGTCCCAGATTTGAAATTTATATTACAAAGCTATAATGATAAAAACAGCATGGTACTGGTACAAAAACAGATGCACAGATCAATGGAACAGAATAGAGGAAGCAGAAACAACACATCTAGGCACATTTAACTATTTAATCTTTGATAAAGAGGACAAAAACATATATTGGAGGAAAGATATAGCCTCTTTAATAAATGGTGCTGGGAAAATGGGCTTTCTACATACAGAAGATTGAATATAGGGCCATATATCTTACTATGTACTAAAGTGAAATCAAAATGGATCAAATGGATAGAAATGCTAAAACAGAAACACTCTGCTGGAAAATAGGTAAAACGCCTGAAAACAGGCATAGGCAAGGACTTTCTGAACAGAATCCCAGTGGCACAAGAAATAGTACCAAGAATCAACAAATAGGATTATAGCAAAAGGCTTCTGGATGGCAAAGGAAATAACCAACAGAGTAAAGACACAACCTACAGAACGGGGAAATTATTTTGCCAGCAATTCCTCAGACAGAGGACTAACATTTAAAATATATAAAGAATTTGAAAAAATTAGATGCCTCCCCCCAAAGCCTAGCACAATTTTATTGTTTGTAGGAAATTTAGATATTCTAAAGGCTCATTGAACTAATTTATTCATGTATTCATTTATACAGCAAATATACTTACCATGTTCCTGTGGACAGTGCAGGTAACATATAACCAATTAAAAAAAAAAAAAGCCTGTGTGGCATTACTCACAAAAGCCAAGAAGTGGCAGCAATCCAAATGTGTATCAATGGATGAATGGCTAAAGTATGGTATATACATACATACAATGAAATTATTATTGTGCAGCCTCTAAAGAGAAGGAAATTCTGTCACATGCTACTACATGAATGAACCTTTGAATGCGTTATGGTAAGTGAAATAAACCAGACTCAAAAAGATAAATACCATATTATTCTATTCATATGAAGAATCTGTAGTAGTCAAAATTATAGAAACATAAAATAGAAATTTTGCCAAGGAGAGGGAGAAGAGAAAAAGAGGAATTAATGTTTAACTGGTAAACAGCTTCAGTTTCTCAAGATGAAAAAGTTTTAGAAATCTCTTGCATAACAATGTAAATAAATTTAATACTATTGAATTTTACTCTAAAAAATGGCCAAGGATCTTTTTTTAAGGCAGTGTCTTGCTATGTAGTTGAGGCTGGCCTTGAACTCACTATGTAGCCCAGACTGGCCTCAAACATTCCGTGATCCCCCTGCCTCAGCCTTCCGAGTGCTGGGATTACAGGTGTGCATCACCATGCCTAGCCCAAGGTGGTAAATTTTATGTTAGTTTTTTTTAAAAACAACAGCAATAATAAAGCCTGGAAATTGGTGAGTGAAATGCTGGGTTTAAGATCATTGAGCAGGGGTTGGGGGTTTAGCTCAAGTGGTACAGTGCTTGCCTATCAGGTGCAAGGCCCTGAGTTTGACCCCCCAGCACCCCCCCATTAAAAAAAAAAGATCATTAAGCAGCTCAAGTCCAATGTCAGTAAAATAAATTGAGCTTGAAGCAAAACAGCAGCAGCTAAGGGGTGAAATCAGATCAATGACTATGGGCACTGTCTTAAGACTTAGTACTAAAATTTACCACTTGTGCCAAGTCAGGCAATGCCCAAGAGATAGGCATTGTTTCATTTAGTCCTTATAGCAATATTGTGTGATGTTATTGCTTTTGTAGTTCTGTAGAAGAAACAGAAGCTTTGAGAGATTAGCTTGCCTGAGTGATAGAAATGGTGATTTGTACTTGACCAGTTTTACTGCATGCATAAGCCATTCTCTTAACCACCCTGCTACCCTATCTTCCTTGAGAGTGTGAGGAAATTTGCTGGCTAGGTGCTAAGTCCTTGATGCAATGGATGGCAAAGATGACAACAAGGTAGAGAGTGAGAGATCCTTAAAAGAAGTGGGGTTTAGCCATAATGGGTTTAATTTTGCGTTGCAAAGTTAGGAAAAAAAAAAAACCAGGATCAGTAAAATAAGTGAAAGTGACACTGGAGCAGAATAGAGCAAAAGTGAGAGAAAAAGCAAAGATTGAAATTTCAGAATTCCCGTGGGCAAGTAGTTTCAACAGCCACACCCTCAACCACTCCATCGATGGGGATTGAAACCGAGGGCTTTGCATTGGGTTATATTCCCAACCATTTTCATTTTTTTCAGTACTGGGGATTGAACCTAGAGCCTTCTATTATCTATACAGATATTCCATGTATTATCTATCTCAACATCATTACATATAATCATTCACAGATAACAGGTAGCTCACTTATTTTAATGATAATTTAAAAATGATTGTGATAAAATACACATAAAATTCCCTATCTTAATAGTTTTGAAGTATGCGGTTCAGTGGCACTGAATACATTCACGCTGTTGTACAACCACCACCACCACCTATCTCCAGAACAATTTCTCATGCCAAACAGAAACTCTATGCCTAGTAACTCCATTTCACGCCCCAACCCCAGCTCCAGGCAACCACCAATGTGTTTTCTATCTCTAAGACTTTGACTACTCTGTGTGCCTCTACATGTATAATCATATAGCATTTGAACAGCTATTGAGTGTTTAATACTGGCAAGCCAAACCTGAGGACACTCTTCTGGATCTCCCTGGTTAGTGTACTCCTGCTGACCTGAGTTAAACCTCATTGGTCATCAGCTTTGAAATAAAAATCACCATTTCTTTTATGACAGCAAATTTTGAGGGATTAACCTACCATTAAACTGAAACTTGAGAATGGAATAAGGTACAGGAGAAAATGAGTAGCAAGTTTGGGTTAAGTTGGGAATCAATGATCTGTACTGGGCATTTGGCATGTAAGCTCATAGGTATTAAAAAATGAAAAAAAAGTATGTTCTAAAATCACTCAGCAAGAAGTGAGCTCTGAATTGTACATTACTCTATTAATCTTAAATGTAAAACACTGACTCAGGGCTTTCACCCCTGGCTGTTACCACAGAGAACTGTCTTTGGCAACTCCTCTGCTTTGCAGCAGGGTTGCTAGTGGGCATAACTGACATGAGGCCAACGATTCTTTGTTGTGGGAGCTGTCCCGTGTACTGGAGGAAGTTCAGCAGCAGCCTTGGCCAGTACCCACTAGACACTGGGAGAGTCTCTGCATACAAGTTGTGACAACACCTCCAGGTATTGCAGATGTCCTCAAGTGGGCAAAAATCACTCCCCCACTGAGAATCGTTGATTTAGGAGGACAAGGAAGAAAAGGTACATTTCTTACTTTGTTGAAGTAACCCAGCTCTATATCTCTACTCTGGCCTAACCTTTGGTGATAATTAATGTTGTGAATTTGGCTTTTAACTAAAACCAGAAAAATGATGGTCAAGCAGTTTTTTTTTTAATATTTACTTTCAATAAATAACAGATTTACACTTTCTTTTTTTTCATGTATGTATGACGGGATTTTGGGGGGGTGGGGTGCTGGGGGTCAAACTAAGGACCTTGTGCTTGCTAGGCAAGAACCCTACCGCTTGAGCTAAATCCCCAGCCTCTGTATTACTGGGGATTGACCCTAGGGCCTTCACTCTGAGATACGCCCTCAAGCCACCCCTCTATTTTTGAGAGAGAGTCTTGCTAAACTGCTAACTTGCAACCCTTCTGTCTGTCTCTCAGAGTGCTGGGACTATAGGTGTGTGCCACCACGCTTGGCAGATTTATACCTTCTTAGGGAGGAAAAAAAGAAAAAGACAAGAAAAACTTTCCCAAAACTCTGATAGTAACACTGAATAAATAGAGGGAGATCAGGGCTGCACAAAGAGCACACTATTCAGGATGGCTGGCAAGAAGCAGTATCCCTGAGCATTTTCCTACCTAACAGGTTGTTTCCTTCTGTATGACCTCAGTTTCTGAGGGTACATTAATGCATTTCTTCCATTACCAGATCCACAACTACACACTTAAAACAGACATTAGGGGAGTCAGATGCATAGTGCTCAAATATTTACTAAGTGAATAAAGGAAATCAAAACTTGATTAGTAGAGGCTAGTATGTAAAAAGAGACTAAAATATTTCAATTCTGAAGTTTTCAGATTATGTAAAATTGCTGTATTTGTACTATTTCTAAAAAAAAAAAAGACCTTCTGCTTAAGTCTTCAGTGAACATCTTAGTTCATTTAGGACATACTACTGAATACTCATCTTAGAATTACCTAATAATCCATCTTGACTCATTCCTCCTGCTGCCTTCCATGTTTCAGCCACACCAACCTATGAATGATGGCAAGCTTGGACAGACACAGTGTTGTATTTATTCAGTCTGAAAAAGTAAATTCAACAGGTTTAGTATATGTGCTGCCAAAGTGAGCACAATTCAATAGTTCATAAAAAAATAAAATCTTTTGGAATATGAACCACCAGGGGAAAAAAATCTGTATTTGTTTTCCTGGTTGTGAGGATACACTGATTAATTTTTTTGTTGCAGGTTTTTTTTTTCCTTTTATTATTATTTTTTTTGATACACTCTCATTATGTTGCTCCAGCTGGTCTTGAACAATGGACTGAAGTGATCTCCCCATCTCAGCCTCCTGAGTAGCTGTAGCTGGGACTACAGACACTTGCCACCACACTCGGCTTTATTTTCTGTTTATGAAAATGGCTAAAACAGTTCCACTAACATGCCTCAGTGCTTCTGGCTATTTTGTATTTCACTGCCTTGCCACTTTTGCTCCCTTCCCTTCTCCCCACCCTATAACCCTCAGTACTTTGCAGATATACTCAGTTCCTAAGTACAACCTCTTCCAGACATCACCTGACACCTTGCGATCCCTTCTCCCTCCCACCTAGCTCCCATCACAGTGCCCTTTGTTTCCAACATACACTGACAACACTATTACTACTATGCTCTTTATCTCTTTGAAGACAGACACTCAGGTATCTGTTGCATAGATAAATGCAGGTAAATTTGAAGCACAGAGTATCTGGTAGACAAAGTAGCTCATTTTATTTTCCTGTTATATTTTAATACTATTATAAGAGCTTAAACCTAGCTTTTAAGCAATTAGTCCATCTTCAAATAAGTAATGTCTTTATCTAGCAATTTCATGTTAAAGATATCTACAAAATTGCCTAATATGAAATAATGGGAGATTTGCCAAACATGTAGCTATCTATTATAAGAATAGTCAGATTATCAGGATTGTGCTGCAGACATACATTGGAGAACTTTGCTACTATTAGAATTTACCTTTTAAGGCCCTGAGTTTGATCTCCAGCACCAAACAAAACAAAACAAAACAAAACAAAACCTTTTAGAAAAACAAAGAAAGGATTAATATATTCAAAACTATCATTAAATACATTCATATGAGAACAGAAGCATTCAAAATGTTGGCTAATTCTAATCCTGTCACTTCTGGTTAACAAAATTTAATGTTTCCTTAGAGCTTTCAGTATTAAGTCAAACTCATTATCCATAAAATAGCAACACAGATTATTTCAAGAGGTGATTTTAGGAGTATTTTTTCCTTCTTCAGGTTTCCATTAGTTTCCAGACATTCTACAATAAAGGAAGATAACATTTAAACTTTTTTCAATGAATTATAGATCTTTATATAATGGCAAAAATTGTATTGAGATAAACTAAAGATTAAAAGACAACATAAGAAACATGCATTATGGAGTAGTGTACTAATTCTCATTTCTATCTACTATAAATCTTATTCCAAATTAAATAATTTTATGCTACACTTGAATTTATAAATAGACCTGGCTTGATGCTAGTCTGTCACTGTAAGACATAACTTGATGGTGAAAGTCATTTTGATCTAGTGTTCCTAATACAGAGAAACAGCAAATTAACTCCAAATTTGCAGCCTCAGGTTCCAGCCCTACCTAACTTGACAATGTGTCTATTACAGATTTTGAAATCCAGAAGAAATAAACATTTCACAATCTGGAATTTCTCTCTCCTTCTGAAACAGAGTTTCACTGTTACCTAGGCTGGCTTCAAGCAATGTTTCTGCCTTAGCTTCCAAGTAGCTGGGATTACATGTGCACACCACTGTGCCTGTTTTTTTCTGTTTGTTTTTTCTTCTTCTTCTTTTTGAGACAGGTTCTTGCTATGTAGTTCAGGCTGGCCTTGAACTCACTATGTAGCCCAAGCTGGCCTTGAACTTGTGGTGATCCTCCTGCCTCAGCTTCCTGGGATTACAGGCATGCGCCACCACACCAGGCTTTTAATATTCTTTTGTTTTTGGTGCTGGGGATCGCACTCAAGGCCTTGTGCTTGCAAGGCAAGCCCTCTAACCACTGAGCTAAATCCCCATCCCAAGGCTTTTAATATTCTTTTAGTTCTCAGCAGTGTGGTAAATGAATGGCACTGAATTAAGTAGGGGGAGGGGGAGAAATCAAAGAGGATAAAAATAAGCAGTAGCTTTTGATGTGCGTGTGTGATACTGGGAACTGAACCAAGGGCCTTTGCACTGAGCTATACCTCCAGCCCTTTTCATTTTTTAATTTTGAGACAGGACCTAAGTCACTAAATTGGGCAGCTAGAATCAAACTTGCAGTCCTCCTGCCTCAGCCTCCCAGAGTGATGAGATTACAGGCATGTACCACCACACCTGGTTTAAGCAGTCGCTTTTTATACTCATTTTATTTTTATGTACCAGGAATCAAACTCAGGGCCTCATACTTGCTAAGCACATGCTGCACCACTGAGCTACATCCTCAGCCATTTTATGTTCATTTTAAAATAGGTGACATCTAAGTATGTTTCTGGAATAAACACATTAAGGGCGTATTGCATATAGTGATTTCAATAACTTTCTCATAGTTTTATCAACTAAATCACAGAATTTTATTTACTTATTTTGTGGTACTGGAGATCGAATCCAGGGCATTGCACATGCTAGGTAAGTGGTTTAACACTGAGCCACTGAAACTATAAAATTTTCATGGTTATATACATTAGCTTTCATTGAGATATATTAAACCTTACTTTTCTGTTATGTAGTTTTTTCTTAAATGTCTGCTGTTCTTGATCTAATTTTTCAGTTACTGTTATTATTCAATTTAAGGTATTTGTCAGCAGTAGTTACAGCAGTATCTTAAAGGAGAGGTCAAAACTAAATCAGTATTCTGATTTAAAAAAAAACAAAAGAAAAAAATTCTGATTCAAAGTGATCACAAAAATATATCAAAGTTTGTGGGACATAAAGAACTATTAAGGTGTCAATGTTTAAATCCCTTTTCTGGAATGAGGAGTAGTGGTGCATGCCCGTAATCCCAGCATTTGAGAGGCTGAAGCAAGAGGATTGCCATGAGTTCGAGGCCAGCCTGGGCTACATAGTGAGTTCAAGGCCAGCCTGAACTACATAGTGAAACCCTGTCTCAAAAAAAACCAAACAAAACAGAAAAAAACCCAAAAAAACCCTTTCTTTTTAAAGATAAGCTGTAATATATATATGTGTATAAATAGCTATACCTACTGGATTTGGTTGCTATTCCTTATCTTTTTTCCTTAGATGCACTTAAAATATCGAAACCATCATTGATATAAGACCTTTTAAAGCTAGAGCCCCCCCCCATAACCTATATAAGTGACTTATTACACAGGGAGACATAAAAACAGCTGACATACATTATTAACTTTTTCAAGTAATGTTATGTACAGTTTTATTGCCAGTATATGCACAACAGTAAGCATAGAACTATAAATACACAATGTAATTAACAGTAAAAAATAAAATTGTTACAGGTAAGGGGGAGAGGATATAAACTATTCTTGCTGCTAGAACAAAAACAAAGGAGAAAGCCTATGACAAATCATCCATTCAGTACTCATCTTAAATTCTTTACATACATTTCTACATCTTTTCAATTAAACAAAGTACAGATAACTCTGTAACAACAGCAAATTGCTTCACTAATAGCCATTTGCCTTTCCAGTCAAATTCACTTTATGTTAGGATTAAAAAAAAGTTAAGATGAGAAATTATTAGTATCCTTGCTCCAAATTATCTAATTTGGCCTTTCACCCAAACTGGTAATTTGTGAAGGTAGGCTGCATGGGAAAAGAACAGGTTTAGCAAAAGGTGATTACAAAAATTTGTTTAGAAGTAACAAAAAATCACCCTTTAAGTTGTTTTCTGAAAGACACTACAGGCAGCAGCTCAGTTAAAAGTACTAGCCCTGAAGAGGTAGAGAATTAGAGCCTATTATACAAGATAGCCTTGGCATCACCTTCTCTCTCATCAGGATCAATGTTCAAGTAAGACAATTTCATGGTCAAAGGAAACCAGGTTTCACCATTTAAAGAAAAGGTGCTGGTAGACTCCCATGTCTTAATAATCAGTTTGTTTATTAAGAAACAGAAGACAGTCAAGGACACACATGCACTTGATTTTTTGTCTGTTTCCATTATCAAGTTTATTCATAAGTGAATTTGATATTAATAAATACAAAAAGCCATCATTCACAACAAACATAAACCAAAAGACCCTGCAACGAAACCTTCTCTTTTAATAGTGTCAAGAAAAAAACAGGCAGATGATTTGGTGCAGCTTTCTTAAGGGGTCATAGAAGGGACACGGTTTTAAATAAAGATGGCAAGATCAATAACCAACAGACAATATCAGTTTTGTAGAACTGGCTGATTCTGTAACATTTCTCTTCGAGGTCTTAGTTTCCAAACTACTGATCACCTCAAAGAAGTTGCAACTAATGACATGTATCACCATCACAGCAACAGAGTCTGGCTGAAGTTAAAATTAGTCCTGCTTTGTTTCACATCATTTTCAATATTTCTAGCATAGGACATGATACAGAACAAAACTCAAAGTAGCAATAAAAATATTATTCTGCAGTTGAATAGAGGCAGAAAATGTTTTAGACTGTTAAAACTTTTAAAGCTTTAAGCATTCCTGTTTAACCAGCATTTAAAAAAATTTATACAATCATAACACTGGCAAAGGTTAAAGGGAAGACAAAGTACAAACATGTGAAATGATGAATTAGATTAAAAAATTACTTTGTATTGACCAATTAATGTTAATACTGCTTCTTGAATTTGGAATAACTATCATAAAAGTTACATGCAGGCCGAGGAGAGCCCTCTATTACAGAAAATACAAAATGAAAATAAAACAGAAAACCAAAACTGGGAAACAATGATTAAGTTCCAAAAAATGTATTTGAGAATTTCTTTTCATTGATGAGGGTGGTCTATTTGTCTTTCTTTGAGAGACCTGGTTCACTTCAATGAGCTTCACTAACTTTGTCCAGAAACATCAGTAGTGGGATCAGCTCCTCCAGAACCTGTTTGTGCACGTTTGATGTAAAGATTCAGTAGCTTCATCTGTTGATTCAAGCCAAACATACGTAATTTGAGCAAGCTGTTCAAAATTATAAGATGCTCATTAAAAAATTATGTACATATATGTGGGCTTTGAAAGATACACTTTAGCAAGGTGTGGTGGTGCACACCTGTAATCCCAGCACTCAAAGGCTGAAGCAGGAGGATCACTATGAATTTGAGACCAGCCTGAGCTACACAGTGAGTTTAAGGACTGCCTGAATTGCATAGTGAGACCTTGACTCCAAAAATACATAGAAATTTTAAAAGGATATAATATATCTTTAGGCTGGGAGTTATTATAATGCCCAAGCTACTGTTGATAAAAATGTTGTAGTGATACATATAACATAGAAGAGGTCACTATTAAAACAAAAATGACAAATATTTGAGCACTAAAACACAGAATGATTAAGTCACTGTCTAAGGTCACAGGGGTAGGTAAGATGTGGGCCAAGACAGGAACCTAAACATTTGGTTCTAGGACCCAAGATTTTCAACTACTATGCAACTGACATCATAAAAGAATATTTTGGGGGTTGGGGATTTAGCTTAGTGGTAGAGCACTTGCCTAGCATAAGGCCCTGATTTTGATCCCTAGCAACCCCCGAAAAAGAATGTTTTGATCTCTCAGTGACATTTCAGTCTTTATCTCTGAGATGTTTTTATGATGTTTATAATCAATACACATACAATTCTATTGTTTTTTTCATCTAATGCTAGTCTAAAATACGTTTTCTACTTGTATAATCTCTTTGTATGTAACATTATTACTCGCCATCCAGTATTCTCATGAAGTGTTGAATTTTTAATAATTTAAAGTTTGCTTTTTAACATTAACTGTTTTATTTTTTTCTGCAGGGCTGGGGATTAAACCTAGGGCCTCACACATGCTAGGCAAGTACTGTACCACTGAGTCATATCCCCAGCCCAAGGTTAACTCTCTGATCCAAAAGTTTTTAATCTGGTGTCCATGGGATTCAGTTGAGAACTGAACACTCTAAAATCACATGGACAATTTATTTTTCTTGGGATGAGACTTTACCTAAATCTGAAAATAGTTTGTATCCAAAAAGGGTTAAGAACTACTGCTTTTGTTGAGATAGGGTCTCACTCTGTAGTTCAGGCTGGACTTGAACTTACTACAGCCCAGGCTGGCCTTGAACTCTCAGCAATCCTCTTGCCTCTGCTTCCCACGAGCTGGGACTACAGGCAGGGGCCACTAAGCCCAGCCCGAGAATCTAATTTATATAGATACTTAATAGTATGTATCTGAGTTCAATTTCCTTTCCATTTTTTTTTTTTTTTTTTTTTTGAGACACGGTCTCACTATGTCGTCCAGGCTGGCCTTGAACTTGCGGTGATCCTCCTGTCTCAGCAAAAATGTAGAACAGAGCTAGGCATAGCGGTGCATGCCTATAGTCCCAGCACTCAGGAGGCTGAGGCAGCAGGACTGCTACAACTGCGAGGCCAGCTTGGACTACACAGCGACAACTGTCTCAATAAATAAATACATAAAAATAAAAAAATTGAGGGCTGGAGATGTAGCTCAGTGGCAGAGCACTGGCCTAGTATATTTGAAGCCCTAGATTCAATCCTCAGTACTGCCAAAAAAAACCAAACAAAAACAAACACAAAAACCTGACAGTAATAACGATAATTATGATTCTAAGAAACTCTTTACATGAAGGTAAGTTCCTCCTGGCTAGCTAGTGCATAAACCACAATTCAGCAATCAGGATTTTGTGTCTCTTCATGAGAGCCTACCCTACACTGTAGGGCATATGGTATTTTAATTTTTATTTTTTCTTCTCTTTTTCCTTTTACTGGGGCTAAGCTCACTCTGCAGAGCCCATTTTTTTCCCTTACCCTTCTGTCTTTTTTCCTACCTTTAATAAATGTGAAACTTTGCTGCTGTTAAAAACAAAATACAAAAAAAAAACAAAACAATCATAGTTCATCCTCATTCCTTTAGGGCAGCAGTGGTGAACCTAGGACACATATGCCATAGCGGACTCTTTGTATCACTGAAAGCTCTAAAGGGTTTGCCGTCACTGCTCTGAGCAAATTTCAAAGTTTTGGTAGTATGAATGAAATAAGGGAAGCAAGTTTTACTTACTTTTTAAGTCTTAAGGACTAATCTGAAATTTTTATTTTAAGATACCAAGTCAAAGCTGCACACTGATCTGGAGCATAATAAGAATATACAGATATTCCTCATTTAACGACCTACATGGTTAATGACTGTTCAGACTTATGATTGAGGCACGCTGTTCAGACTTATGACCCGTCTCTATTTTTGTACAGTTTTGTACATCTTGTTTATAGAGCCTCAGTGTCTTTTTTTCTATAGTACATTTTGTTTATACAGTACTGTAATTTTTGCTGGTTGTACTGAAGAGTACAGTACTGTGGTTTTATGTTGTTATACATTACAGTTCTACATGTAAAAATTATGCAACTAAAAGCAAAGTCATCAAGTTGGAGTTTTCTTTGACTATTTCTTTGTTCTGAATATTGTAATGTACATACAAAAATTTGTTTCGTGATCAAGTCAATGAACTACCTGGTTATGGGACTGGAACTCAGTGGTTAAATGAGGAATGACTATACAGAAAAGGAGAACAAATATTTGATTATCATAGTTCATGAAGAACAATAAAAAATTCAAGTATTCCACACTTCAGGAGATATAAAATAATCCATCAATATGCACTAATAATCTATTCTTAATGAAACAGTCCTTGAAAGTAAAGATCTGGGTGTGGGAGTAGGAGAGGAGTCAGTTAGTTGGTATAGATAACCAGAAGCTGTTGGCATTTTCTGTCAACCACTCTACCAAACTGCTGACGTTACCCAAGTAACAGATGTTAGGAGGAGAAATAGCTAAAAGGCAAAACAGGAAGAATAAGAGAAAAGTAGATGCTTAAAGGCTTAAAGCTTGACCTTTTTTTTTGGTACCGGGGATCGAACTCAGGGCAAGCACTCTAACTGCTGTGCTAAATCCGCAGCCCCAAAGCCTGACTTTTGAAAAGCTGAATAACAAATTTACCTTTTAACATTCATGTCTCTCCCAGCCCCTCTCCCTGTGTGTCTGTCTGCTGCCGTCCCCCGCCCCAGTATTAGGAATTGAACTCATCTCTGTCACTGAGCTATATCTCCAGCAGCCCTTTATATTTTATTTTGAGATCGGGGAATCCCTAAGTTGCCCTGGCTGGTCTCCAATTTGTGCTTCTCTTGCCCCAGCCTCCCAAGTAACTGGGATTACAGATGTGCACTACTGTGCCCGGTTTTAGGGTGACCACCTTTAACCTGATGAGGCACTACTTACCTTACTGCCAGTGAGCTGACTGAGATGTGGTTTTAGTTCATCACCAATTACTGCATGAACAGCTACTAGACAGAAGACACAAGCTTTCCGGACACTGCTCTCTGAGTTGTCATAACCCTAGGGAGAAAAGTCCACAGTACTTCTGAGGGATCTTAGGAAACCACCTTTTTAACACAGACAGAAGAGACAACTCAAAAACAAGACTTCACATGTACCGAGCAGAGAAAACTGCTAACCTAAATCGAGTTTTCAACCTTTGCAAGCATAGAAATAGTCCTCTCTTCTTCTGCTAACAATGCACTCCATTCTACTCTACTATTAACTCTTTACTGGTCCTTCCTTGATAAGCTGTACTTCTTTGTTTCAACATTCACAGAAATCTTACTCCTCAGTTTCTGTTTTGTTTTGGGTTCTTGTGCATTCCAGGCAAAAGCTCTACCAAGCCCTTTTTAAAATTTTATTTTGAGATGTCTTGCTAAATTGCCTAGGTTGACCTTGAACTGAAGGTCCTCCTGCCTCAACCTCCCAAGTAGATGGGCTCAGAGGTGTGCACCATCACACACAGCTCACACAGTATTTCTGAATCAATTATGTGAATGTGTATGTGTCTTTTATTTGGGAGAAAGCAGAGTTTGTGTTTACTAAAATCCTGATTATCTTTTTAAAAAGGCAGAAATGTTAAAATAGTAAGATAGCTACGATAAATAGATTCTTCATAATAAACATCATATCAAACTGCTCATTGTATTTTCTCACCATTCTGATATAATAATATAAATTTTCTATAGAGTCTTTGTAATAATGACATGAGGTATCCGCTTAGCATATATCCTAATTTAATCATTTTATAGGGTTCTAAGTTGAATTGTTTTGAGGAGTTGGCATCTCCTGGTAAGTGCTCCACGGCTGAGCTACCCTCTCAGCCCTAGTGTTGTTTGTCTCTTCCCCCAAAACCTCCCTCCTGCTACATTTTCTCCTATTACAAATAATACTTCAAAGAATAGTACACTCAGTGTTCAAATATTTACTACCAGCTATGTGACAGGAACAGGCCAGGTAAATAATGTTCATAACAGAAAGAATAGTTATGGAATCACATAGCCAGGAGGGAGTAGGATGGAAATATGACTGGCAGAAAATACTTTGTAGAGAAAAGGTTAAGTGGAGACCTGAAGAATGATGAGAATAAACTAGGACAAAGTGGAATGAGGATGAATGTACCAGAGAGTTGCACATATGCAATGACCCCATGGTGAGAGACAGCCCAGTGCTTTCTAGGAATGAAAACAGTCATCACAGTTGGAGCACATGAAGTAGGAGGGAAAGGTAGGCAGGGGCCATCTGGGAGAACCACAGCAGAATGAACAGGCTTGTTCTGTCAGTGGAAACTCCTGAAGAGCTTTAAGCATGGCATGATGTCAAGGATGCATTCAGAAGGCTGATCTGAGAAATGTCTAAATTTGTCTTAATTTCCTATGGCTGTTATAACAATCACCATAAACCTCAAACCACTGTTCCTTAAGGCCAAGTCATGCCAATCTTCATCTCCATTTATACATCACCTTCTCCACTGTGGGAGTGTGTGTAGAGGTGCACTTGTGATTAAGTCCCATTAGGAAGGGTCTTAATATACCTACTACACTTAGTCAGTCATTAAAATTATATGGTAGAATATTACTCATTGGATGAAAAATGTTCATATTACATGGTTAAGTCGAAGCATGTTACAAAATATCCCGTTTTTTCTAAAATGTTTATATTCATGGGTTTGTGCGAATAGACAAAAACATATTATCTATGTGACTCTAAATTTGTATAACCACTTTGGAGAGAAATCAGCAACATACAGAAATTCTATTTCTAGATGTACACATCCAAGTATAAGAAGAGAGTGTATTATAGAGAAGTTCATAGCATATTTATGTTAATAAAAAACGAACATCCCATTTATTAAGAGATAAATGGATAAACAAATTATAGTACATAAATAGCTGGCCTATTATTCAGTCATAAAAAGGGAAAGAATGAACTTTGTTATACATGTTATAACATGGACAAACTCTGAAATGATTATGTTAAATGAAATGAGGCAGACATGAAATTATAAATATTTATGATTTCACATATATGAGAAATCTACAATGGGTAAATTTTAGAGACAGAAAGAATAGAGAGAAAAAAAGAAAAAAAAAAGAAAGAATAGAGATTACTTATAGCTGGGAGGGAGGGAGAAATATGGGGTGCTGCTGCTTAATATGTACAGAGTTTTGATTTGGGAAGATGATATTTATATAAAACTGTAAATGTATTGTAAATTGTATACCTAGAAATGGTTGAGTGGTAAATTTTATGCTATGTATATTTTACCGCATCCACTCCCACCTAACTATACTCACACCTCGTTCTGTCTTTGTCCTGAAGGACAAGAAGAAGGCAAGATTGTTACTAGTGTTGCTTGCAAAGTGCCTAATATAGCAGAGAATCAAATGTATCATAGCTTATTCCTCCAAACTTCACTCCTTACCTGTATTAGGCCTGGCATAATCTCTGGCAGAAGCAGGTTAAGGGTTTCCTTGGACACTCTCTCTATGACTTTCGTTTGCATTTTGATTGCAGCCAGATTAATCGGGTAATCTGCGGTCTGGATGATAGGACAAAGCACTTTGATGCACTGCTCTGGACTGATTGAAGTAGCCAACACTGATGCAGCTTCCTCAGCAGATCTCACCACCTACAACAAACAGGAAAGTAAGCCAGAAAGTAATTTTTAAAATCTTACGTTATATTCTGCAAGTATAAACTTAATGCAGTTTTAAAAATGACGTATTTGGGATTTGCTTTCAAAATACTGCAGTAAACAAATATAAGAAGGGTAAAAATAAATTAGATTTAGATTGGCAGGTGCCAGCAACTGTTAAAGCTACATGATGAATTCACAGGGCTTTATTTCACCATTGTCCTTTTTTCAATTTTTTTTTTTTTCCTCTTAGCTCAAATACTTTTTATTTTGTTTCTGAGATAGGGTCTTGCTATCCTGCCAAAGTTGGTCTGGAACTCTTGGGCTCAAGTGATCTTCCTGCCTCAGCCTTCTGAGTAGCTCAGACTACAGGTTTGTACTGTCATGCCTGGCTAAAGTAATTTTTAAATCAAATCATGGTCTAGTCATGCTGGGATGTGAACACTCAACTATCCAGACTGTAACATGAATGAAGTCCTCTGCATCAGCCACAGTGAGTTTCCATTCATTTTTAATCCCCTTAAGTCCAAGAATGTTTGTGTCCTTCATATCACATATGAAATAAAATAAAAATCACCTCATAACTGTGTTATCAGAAGTTAATATATTATCTCTCCTTTTTTTCATAGTGATTTTCTTTCCTTTGTATTGAGTTTGAGGAGGGAGAACACTGGTATTACCATGGATAATAATGGCTGTCTTTTTATTAGAAGCTATAATCTCTAAAGATAGTCTTTTTTTTTTTTTTTTTTTTTTTTGGTGCTGGGGATTAAACTCAAGGCCAGCACTCTAACCATTGAGCTAAATCCCCAGCCCCAAGACAGTCTTAAAAACATGTAAAAATAATTGCTTTGATACTTTTTTAGTAGTGCCTCACTTATGGTCTCAACTAGTGAAAGGTGCTGAGAAAGACACAGTAGAAAATTCACTGGAAATCTGAAGATCCACGGCTCATTTCAGCTATTACACCTTAAATATGTAAAATAGGAATGCTATAGCCTTTATTACAGACAGGGTCAGAAGGTGAATAACTAAACTACTGTTCTTTTTTAAACATTCAATGAGATGTTATTGATAATATTGAAAAACTATAAAAATCTAGATAGATTTAGAAGTTATGATTCACTCTTCTAGAGGAGTTAGTCAAATCTTTTAAAAACTAAATTATTTTACAGTCTTCAGTCTTCCTTGTGGGTATTAAGTCGTAATCTCATTGCTGTTTTAGCTTCAAGTGCTTATTGCCATTTGTATATCCTTGAAAAAAAGGTCTATTCAGATTGTTTGCCCGCTTAAAAAATTAGGTTGTCTTTTAATTCCTGAGCTGTAAGAATACTTCGTGAACTCTAAGTAGAACCCCTCTATGCAGTTCAGGCTGGCCTTGAACTCATTGCAAACCACTTCAACTTCCTGAGTGCTGGGATTAAAGGTGTGAGCCACCAGACCCAGCAAGGTAAGTATTTATAAAGGAAATGATTAGTGAGAGTACTTCCAATGCATTGCTTACACGGTTCATGCAACAACATGAGAATAAAGTAACAATTCAGCTGTCAGGTCACTTACCTCTTTGTGAGGATCTTTATGTGCTTCCAATGTTTTCATGACTGTCAGTTCTGCATAGTTTTTAAATCTTGCTGGCTGATGCCTTAGGATTTCTCTTAAAACCTTTAATGCCAAAGCCCTGATTGTAGGCTAAGAAGAAACATGTAAATGTTTTTAGTATTTTGGGTGGTAGACAATCTTTAACATTTTTAATTTCTATAATTTAAAACATCTTAAATATTAGGAGAAGAGAAACTGTAGAGAACTACATAAAGTATGTAGCATGCTATATAATTTTAACATCTCTAGTTGTACTTTTTAAATTTCTAAGAGATCAAGAAACAGCTACATTCTGATTATAAATGAAGTTTTACTCCTGAACATCTAGTTTAAATATGTAGAAAGTAACCTGTGCCTTCCCATGAACATTCAGCCCTGCAAGCTTTCATTTTTTTTTTTTACAGTGAAAATTCATGCAGAGAATAGCAGTAGAAAAGACTCTTCCCAAATTCTGAGTATGTGTGGTATTTGATTCATAGGCAATCTAAAAGAAAGACTATTTTTTACATATTTTGCCATTTACCTCTTTATCCCCCAGGGTTTCAAGCAACAAAAGCAGAATTGTTTTGAAGTGTTCATCCCAAACACTGAATGATTCTTCCTGTGTCAGTTTCATGAGTTCATAGAGAGCAATTTTTCTTTCTTCTACACGTTCATTATGGTTAGACAGCTCCTTCAATAACTCTGCAACTAGGTCGGAGTGGTCTAGGGAAAGATCTGTCACAGGGACAGAATTTTGTGACTTTGTAAGTAAATTTTTACAATTGTGAAGATGAAAACTTTGTAACATCATGAAGCATAAACATAATGTTGTAAAAAAGACAAAAAGATATTAAGTAACTTTCTTTTTAATTTTGTCATCCCCAAACACCAATGTGACTTTAAAAACTTTGTATAATAAAAACAGGTAGGAGAGAACAGTTTAATTAGCTCCCATATACCCATCATTCAGATTTAACGATTATCAAGATTTTACTATTTTTTTTTCTTTTTTTTTGGTGCTGGGGATAGAAATCAGGGCCCTGTGCTAGCTAAGCAAGCACTCTAACCACTGAGCTAAATCCCCAGCCCAAGATTTTACTATTTTCATCTCATCATTTCTTTTTAAATTTTATTTTAAAATTTTATTTATTTACTTATTTTTGGTTTTTTGAGACAAGGTCTTGAACTACAGTTCAAGCTGGCCTTGAATGCACTTTGTAGCCCAGGCAGGCATTGAACTTGCAGTGATCCTCCCGCCTCAGCATCCTGAGTACTGGGATTACAGGTATACACCACCACGCCTGGCTTCTTTGTAAATTTTAAAGTCAAGAGCTGAGTCTGATGGTTACCAAAGAGTTTTAATTTGTTTTTGCTTTCTTTTATAAAGGATAATTATGAACTCATGGATTTTTTGATGGTTAGAGGACACTTACTGCTTATTTTTCAACAACAGTCATCAAAAGTGCTTTTAAGGGGTTGGGGATTTAGCTCAGTGGTAGAGTGCTTGTCTAGCAAGCGCAAGGCCCTGAGTTTGATCTCCAACACCCTCCTCCCCACAAGACGTGCTTTTAATCATTTTTTTAGGGATAGCAGTTATATCTAAAAAGTTACACTACGACATATATACAAAATATCAGAGTTCCTCCCAAATTCTTTTGATGATGATGAATATGAATATGACACATACTCATTTATGTCGCAACTCTTCTACTGCTAACTTAAGAACTACAAGAGCTCAATGGTAGCTTGCCTAGCAAGCTCAAGGCCCTGAGTTCAATCCTCAGCACCGCCCCCCAAAAGAACAATGCATTCTTGGAGATACACTGGAATAAAATAAGCACATAGCATGCTGCAGACCAATACTAGAACAATACTGCTAACTTAAGAACTACTGTAGTATCTTTATAAATCTCACAAAAGAATCACTCTGAAAAGTTATGTTATCAGGCTTTCACAGAGGCCAGAGGGTCATTCTGATGAGTATATCAGTTAAATAAGAAAAATCACAAGAAAAAAAATTTTTTTTTTTTTTAAAGACAGGATATCACTATTGTAGCTCAAGCTTCCCTCAAACTTGGTATGTAGCTTAGGCTGGCTTTAAACTGATGATACTACTGCCTCAGTCTCCAGAGTGCTGGAATTACAGGTATTTACTCCCATGCCCACCTGGAAAATGCTTTTCAGAGGCAGTCAGCTCTTTTTTCCACAAAACTAGCCTTTGTAATTGCTCTAAGCAGAAAATTAGAAATGACGATATATCTGGACAGAGGAGTAACAGGAAAGTTATTTTTACCAGAGAAAAAGTGCATAAAATTACTTGTTACAAAATAAAATGTATTTAAATCACACAAATAAGAAAAACCCAAGGTACCAAATTTTTTCTTTTCTGTCATAGTAAGGTACTGTGGTCAAATAAAAAGAACATGGAGCTGGGGTGTGATGGTCCATGCCTGCAATTCCAGCACTTGGGAGTCTGAGGCAGGTGGATTACCATGAGTTTGAGGCCAGCCTGGGCTACACAGAGAGTACAAGGCCAGCCTGAACTACCTAGTGAGACCCTGTCTCAAAAACAAACAAATAAACTAACAAACAAAAACCCCCAAACATAACAAAATAAAAGAACATGGACTTGGTGGTCTCGCCAAACCTCTGCCTCTTATTCTTTATGTGGCTGAGATGTGAACTTAATTATTGTTGAGGCTCGATTTTTTTTTTGAGGCTCAATTATTTTATTCATAAAATCATAACACCCACTTCCAAGGGTCACTGTGGATACACACCTGGAGTACAGGAACTCATTAATATTCCCTGCATCCTTCTGACAAATACTGGCATCACTAAAATTCTGATATTTTTGTGAATGAAATGAAAATACAGAATAAATGAATACTACTGCTATTTGAAGTTGACAACTACTATAGTGGTTTAACTGAAGTTTTATCCATTCTTCAGTGTTTACTCACTGCAGATCAAGATTAGAACAAAAATGCTGACCTAAGAATTATGATTCAGAAGATAATCAAGCATTATACTGTGATGAAATAATGTTCACATGCTTAAAAATACTCTAGCTAGTTTAGGTTTCAATAACAGTTTCCTAAGATATTTGTTTTAAAGAACTGAAAATATATGACTCTTGATGATGAGAGTTAGACCATATAAGAGTGATTCTGCCCAGGCATCATAATTGTGGCTTTATCATCTTTGTGCTATATTAAGTATCTTTTTTTTGTTGTTTTTGGGCTGGGGATTGAATCAGGGCCTTGCACTTGCTAGGCAAGCACTCTAACTACTGTGCTAAATCCCCAGCCTATATTAAAGTATCTTGATTACAGAAATTGGTAAAAACATGATTTCTCAACCTCATTAATAATCAAAGAAACAAAGATGACATTTTTTCATTCATTAAAATTACACTAAAGAGGAAAAGTGGGAAAGTATAGGTTGTCAGAGCCCAACTAGGTAAGAAGGGTGTCCACACAGAATGGCAGCAGGATATGAGCTCCAGGTGCCATCACTGGCTTTGAGAGAAGGTGGCGTGGTAAAGGAGAGCAGATGGTGAGTGCACCTCTGCAAGTGAGGTGGTAGTAGAGATGGAAAACTGACCAAATAAGTAAATACATTAAAAGTAATGGATGCTAGGTTTCTTCTTGACAGAAAAAGGGGTTATCAACATGGGAAAGAAAGAAACTAGAATTAATCCCATAGTGCTAGAACAGAATTGAAGCTAGTGATGTAGAGACATGCTTTTTGATAGGTATTGAAATAAACATAGATATAAATTAGCGTGTGTGTGTGTGTGTGTGTGTGTGTGTGTATCTGTAGACGCATGCGCATGTGTGCACATATTCCTTATCTCTGGTCTCTAAGGGTTGAGAGTAGTAGTATCTCTCTAAGAGTGAGTATAGTTAGTATTCAGGTATTAACCTTTAAAAATTATTTTTGATTAAAAAGAACAATGTGGGGTTGGGGATTTAGCTCAGTAATAGGGTGCTTGCTTAGCAAGCTCAAGACCCTGAGTTTGATCCCCAGCACCCCTATTCCCCAAAAAGAACAACGGATGCTTGGAGAAATGGTTGATTTATAACATTTTCTTAAGCCAGAATGTAAGATAGGGAACATGTGTAAAGGACCTAAAAAGCCAGCTTGAATGGGATCTTGCTGATCATTTCAAAGACAATTTGAGCATCAAAGTAAATAATGATAGTTACAAATTATAACCCATTGCATACAATAGGAAACCATGTGTACACACTATGCAATCAAAGTGTACATCAAAGTTTTTAAATGAATAAATTTTAAATTTAATGAGGTATAGGATATTTACACTATTGAAATATCTCTTGACAAAACACTTCTTAATTACAAAGAGACAAACTAACTTCAGTGAAAATGCCTGGTAAGCACCACTATAATCAAGTGATGAAAGTTAACATCACCAGTCATTACGTGCTACTTGATAGGGTGCAATGAAAAGAATGCACAGTCACTTCTGTGACTTTGATGCAAAGAATACAAAACTTGATTCTAGACATGACAAAACATCAGACAAATCTAAACTGAAGGGAATGCTACAAAACAACCAATTTCTGATCCGTAACTATCCATTGTACTACTGGCCTGTGCTCAACACAACTGATTTCTGACCTTCAAATATGCCATGGGAAAAAAAAAATGCCATAATCATGACAGCCAAAGAAAGACTGAACACTGAAGGAGCATAAAGAGCAAGGACGACTGAATGCAGTGTGTGATTTTGAACTGGATCATTTAGCTATAAGATATTATTGAGGGATTCTGGGAAGACATCAGAGTAGGAAGCACCATGGGCAACTTAATGGGAGCCTGTTTCAAAAAATTAAAAATAAAAAAGGGCTGAAGCTGTAGTTCAGTGGTAGATCACTTGCCTAACATGCATTATTTTCAAATGATTCAGGAAGAATAAATTCTTTGAGATGTAAAGGTTGTAATAAATATTTTAAAAGCAAAATAATTACACATAAAAGTAAAATTATATATACATATATATGTATGTATATATGTATGCATGTATATATATGTGTGTGTACACGCACATACAGACAGACAGACACACACACACACATATGTATTGTCAGTGGGCCTAATTAGTCCGCCAGTTTGTGACTCATGTGCATAAAGAATTTTTAACTGATTAAAGCAGCTAAAGCTAGGTAACGATTTATTGGGAGGTTAATATTACATAGTATTTAAAGAGCATCTTCTTGCTAAGTTCAATTTATTCACTTCTGTTGTGCTGCTATCATGACCAAACCTCAGTAACATAGTTAACATATCTGACAGATTAAAATACTTCAAAGTTCAGAATGGTGGCAATTTTATAGATTCTTATATAGTTTAGACTTAGTTTGATAAGTTACTATAATTTTAACATGAGATGCAAGTGAAAACACGATTCCTTAACCTCATTTGTAATCAAAGAAATACAAATGAAGACATTTTTCCATGTATCAAAACTACAAAACTGAAAAAATTTCTAATTTCTCAATCTTCTCAATGATAAAGAAATGCACATTAGGATGAATTTTATTTTACACATGAAAATTAAAAACACTAAAATATTTTGTTAGTGAGGAAGTCAGCACTATATATTGTTCAAGTGTTTTGAGATATATTGGGTAGTAACTCTCAAACTTTAAATTCATGTATCAATTAACTGAGCAATTGCATCTCTACAAAAATCTCTTAAGAGTAATTATTTGTATATGTTCATAAAAATGTATGCAAAATTATATTCACTAACAGCAACATTATGGGAATAAAGAAAAACCAGAAACTATTTAAATGTATAATTATACAATCATATTGAGGAGACTTTGATGTTTATTTATATATAGTTACATATTACTGGAATTTTAAAAAAATGCATTATATAATTCATAAAAAAAGAAAATTCATTATTATGAACAATAAAACACCTGTAGTGTTTCATACTTTATCATTGTTTTTAATACACTTTATTGGTATCCTATTGCATACTGTGATCACACAGGCAGGTGGTACAATCATACTGCCCTCTTTTAAAGGTGACAACAATGATTTAGGTGTTAATCATCTTACCAGGCAGTGCAGCTTAGTTAGTGTCAGAGCTGAGACCTATGCCCATTTCCACTTGACTTCATGTGAATAGCAGCTAGTGATGGCTTTTCTCCTATACTTGTCCTTGAATGTATCTTATTAAGAAAAGTTTGTGTATGGCTTCACATTGTATTCTAAAGAATAGGTAGCTGGATATGATGTTGCATTCCCGTAAATCTCAACTACTCAGGAGTCTGAGGCAAGATGCCAGCCTGGGAAAGTTAGTGAGATCCTGTCTCAAAATGCAGAGGGGTTGTGGGTATACCTCTGGGGTAGTACACTTTCCTGGCACACGCAAGGCTCTGGGTTCTATCCTGGGGGGGATATTTCTTCAAATGTTTTGTCATTCTGTTATAAAAATTAACGGATTGTGTCTAGGGATTTAACTAAATTTATAAGCTACAATTTGTACCTGGGAGGATACTAGTTTTCAAGATTTTTTTTTTTTTTTTTTTTTGGTGCTGGGAATTGAACTCAGGGCCTTACGCTTGCTAGACAAATGCTCTACCGCTGAGCTAAATCCTCATCCCCTAGTTTTCTTGACTTTGAAGATGATCTCAAGATGACTACCCTGTTTGTCAGTCTGAAGAAGAAAACTACCAAGCCACTAGAATTAAACCTCTACCAGATGGAAGAAAAACATTCTCATTTCAAAGATCCTTACATTCTAAGCAGTTTCAGTAAAAGAGCAAATACATTATTTTTGCTTTGCTGACTACCTGTAATAGCACCATGACCCATGACATACCATCAGGAAACTGGTCAGCATCATCATCAAACATGGCTTCCTTGAGGGCTGATTTGTTGAAGGGACTGATGCTATCTGAATAGTTATATGGATTATAGTCTCGAGAGCGTGGAGAGGAGTGAGCAGGCATCGAATGGAGCAAAGTAGCTTTATTATCAAGGGTTGTTTGGCTTGAGTCAGTAGCATCACCTCCTGCTCTTGGATCTGACATCCCAGGACCACCACATATCTATGGATGGGGAGAGAAAGCACAGCAAATTAACTCATTTTCCAGTATGTCTTTAACATTCTAAAAAGATGTTTCCCCACTCTTTAAAAAGCTATTTAGTTCTTTTGGGAAGATACCAAGAAGTGCAATAGCTGGGTCAAATGGAATCTCTAGTCCTAGTTCCCTGAGGAATCTACACACTGATTTCCATAGTGGTTGCACCAGTCTACATTCCCACCAATAGTGGAGAAGGGTTCCTTTTCCTCCACAGCCCCTCCAGCATTTGTTATTGGCTGATTTGTTGATAATAGCCATTCTTTCTGGAGTGAGGTGGAATTAAAAGCATCATACCACAGTGATATATGCATACCCATGTTTATAGCAGCACAGTCTGCAATAGCTAAATCTTGGAAACAGCTCAAATGCCCATCAACAGCAGGATGGATAAAGAAAATGTGGTTTTTTTATATAGTGGAGTACTACTCTGCCATAAAGAATAAGCTTGAGATATTCCTAGGTAAATGGATATATCTTGAGACCATACTCTTAAGTGAAATAAATCGGACACACATGTTTAAATACCATATAGTTTCTCTGGTGTGAGAAACTGAAAGTGTAATTATATTGGGAAATGTATTATATTGGGAAAGGGAAGAAAAATGTATTATATTGGGAAAGGGAAGAAAATGTCCAAATGGGAAAGGGAACAAGGGAGCGGGAACGGAACAGAGGACAAAAGAAACAAGAAATGGAAGGAAAAAATGGAAACAAAGCTTTTGTAAATAGGGAGGGAGGAGGGGGTGAGGGGAGGGGAATGGGAAAAAAAGAAGCAACAAGATATGTCATGTACAGGTACAAATCCCTTATGATGAATGTTATCACTATGTACATGTAAAATGTACCATTAAAATAAAATTTAAAAAAAAAGCTATTTAAAACAGTTAACAATAACCACCTGAAAAAACAATAGTATTTATATTCAAAATTACAAAGCTTTACTTGATCTTAGCCAAAAGGTTGAGAAGGTATGACAAAGCTTATAGTAAAGATGTAAGGGCAAATAAGAAAACTCTAAGAATGCTGCCTCCAATGGTCATTATGGTTCCTTTCCCAAAGGCTCAACCAAATTTTACACACACACACACACACACACACACACACAGAGTGTGGTTGGTGATAGCCTCTCCATGCCAGCTAAAGATACAAAAGGACTTTCATTAGCAACAGAACTAAAAGCTGCCAGATTGTATTATTAAGGTGGTAAATTACACAATACCTATTTCACATGCCAATGAAGTGTAAGAAAATAAAAATGTAAGGGCTGGGAATTTAGCTCAGTGGTCAGAGTACTTGCCTTGCAAGCACAAGGCCCTGAGTTCAATCCCCAGCACCAAAAAAAAAAAAAAAAAAAAAAAAAAAAATCTTGCTTAAAAAAAAAAAAAAAGAAAGGCTTACAAGGCCCACATCACCTTTGGAGGGATACCAAAAGAGCTGAAGTTCATTAACATATTTGCCAAAATATCAAAGCTAAGATTGACATGAATACTAGTACCAAAATCACTATCACTGCCACTATCACCATCACCACTGTGTGCCAAGCCATTTGATAAGCACTTTGTAAATATTCTTCAAATGTTTAGTGCATACCTAGTACATGCCAGACATTATTCATATCATTAAGAATAGATTAGTAAACAAAAGAGAGAATGGTGTCTACTCTCATGGAGTTTACAGTTTAGTGGAGGGTCAGAGACAACAAAAAACTTAATAAGTGAAGTATATGGTATGGTAGAAGGTGTTTAGGAAAAAATATAAGTAATGTGTTATTAAAGGATCATGAGTGCCAAGGGGACTGAGGGGAGTTCACAGATTAAGCAGAGTGAGCAGGGTTCACTGAGAAGCCTTCAGAATGAAGAATAGAAGGAAGTGAAGGAATTGGCCATGGAGCTAGCGAAAGGAAGAATGTTTAGGCAGAAGTTACACTCAACACAAAGACACCAAGGCACGAATATGCCCAGTAAGGTCAAGGAACAGCGAGAAGGCCAGTGTGGCAGGAATTGAGTGAGCAAGGAAAAAAGCAGTAGAGAGGAGACCACAGAGGTAGTAGGAAAAGAAGAGTCTACTGTGTAGGCTGGCTTTTACTCTGAGACAGGGACTTCCTATAGAGCTGTGAGTAGAGGAGTTAGAAGAGACTACAGGAGGCCACGGACAGAATGAAAGAGGGCAATTAAGACTCCCATTTTAATAATCTAGGTGAAAGAACTGATAATGCCTTCTTGAACCAGACAGGCAGTGGTGAGAAGTGGTTAGATTCTGGCTACATTCTTGAGGTACTAACAGACTTCCTGACTGGGTACAGAGGATTATATAAAGAGAGGACTCAAATACAACTCCTTTGCTCAGGGTTTTTGCTGGGCAAGTAATGTTGCCATCAAGACAGGGTGGAGTTGTTTCAGGGGAGATCAGGTGTTGAAATAGGATGCTGAATGTATGAATGTGGACCTCAGGAAAGAGGTCTGGGCTGGATGGAGCCATATAATGTACCATACTCACAACAATTTTTAAGGTAGCCAGTAATATCCCTATTTTCCTAAGGAGGACATTGAGGCTTGGAAATAATCACCTAGCTAACTAATAACTGTCAGGACCTGGGATTTAAACTCACTTCTGTCACAATCCATTACCTTGTACTGTGATATGTCTGAAGAACAAATCTGAGTGCCACTTAAACATTGATTCTCACTAACCTGCTGCTCACTATGCCACACATAGTTTTTAGAATAGAGAACTTCAAAGATGAGGTTTTTGGCAACCCGTTTTCTAGGCCCACCGCAACCTAGCTCTGCCAGATAGGCATGGAGAGAAAAACAACAGCAGGAAAGAAGTCAGGAAGGCAGGAAAGGAAGCACTTTGCACTGAAACACTACAATGTTCTGCAACTTTGCAAACACTGAGGAACAACAAGTTCCATGGGAAATAGTGGAATACCTTGCAAGAAAAGTCTAAGCCGCTAGAAAAATAGCCTAAGAAAAAGCAAGGTAAGAAACAACTAGCTCTGAATAATGGTAAAGGCAAATAAGTAATATTCACATATGGCACACAGGTAGATTATAACATTCTTAACTGGAGCTACATAAACTGATGATACAAATCACTTCTACTACTAACAGAAGAAAAATAAAATCTAAACTACTTATTTTACCTTAAAAGATTCATGAGATATGGTTCACGTTTCAGTCCTTCTTTCTTTCACAATGCTCCAACTACACAGGCTTTCTTCACAGTCCTCTTCTAGTTCCTATCTATCTTCATGATTGCTAATTCTTTCATGGAATGCTCCTCTGAAATTGTGTGGTTTTATTTAAATCCAAATGCAAATACCATCTCTTGAGAGATGTCTTCCCTGACCACATAATTTAAAATAGATTGATTCACTTTTCTCCAAGGCACACTGTAAACTAACACTCTACAGCATCATTTCTATCTGAATATCTAAAGGAAACCTGAAGGCATGACTTTGTCTTGTAAATCTAACAACTACTGTATAACAGTGCATAGCATGTGGTACCTACTAAATACTTGTAGAGTAAATGACCCCTAGAAAATTACATTTGAGAAGGCCATAAAGCAAAGGTAAAAAAAAAAAAGTTAACAAAGACTGAAATAGTCTGCAATGTAAGAATATTCAAATACTCACTGAATCACCATCATCTTTTTTAGAATCCCTTTTCAATGGCTCATTCATATCTTCTTGACTACGGAAGCTGAAATTTTGGATTGCTTCAGTGACACCTCTAAGAGAGCTATAAATATCTTCAGAGTTCATATTTTCTGTGTCATAATCAAATGCACTATGAAAAAGATAACACTAATTTTTATTTATGTATAGTTTTAAAATATGAACATATCTAAGGAGAATATGTAGGATATTTGCAAAGAAAGGATTAGAGAATGTATATTCCCCAAAGCATAATTAGCAAAATAAAACATGGCAGCTATATATGTGCGTAGAGTACACATCCCCTCTGTTTTTAATGTTTTGTCTATAAACTTACTTTTCCTCCCTACTTTTAGAGGTATTTGGTCAATATGAGATTTAAATATCTCCTGTCATAATTGACTTCACTATTCACACTAATATAAATGAAAGATAAACTTATAATTTACTGAATTTACAAAGAATCTCTGAGAATTCTAACTATGCTATTGAACAAAAATTGTGTCAGTAGGTTTTCTTTTCCCTTCAAAAAGTTTTCACATTCAAATAGTATTATTATTTAAACGGTTAGCTTTTGAATAAACTGGAAATAGTTCGATTTGCCAAATTTGTACTTTTCTACTACCTTTCAAGTCAAGTGGAAACTGACTAGAATTATATTAACATCTGCTTTTTAAGAATAGGAATATGCAAATACAAAACATGATGGAATGTTATCTTTTTATTACCTTGGAGATAAAGTATTCTGTGATGTATTGGTAGGAGAAGTAAGAGGACTGGACCAGTTGGCTGGTGATCGTGGTGTTGGTCTTGTCAAAGGACTCCCCATGGAACTCTGATGGAGGGAGTCAAATAAGTATTAACATGTGATAGGTTAAGTTCATCTAAAAAGCTCCAGGGAAGCCATACAATCATTAGATAGACCCATGCAAAGAGTCATATTGACAGGTCAATATTTTAAATATTCATGTACTTATGTCTGGTTTTGGGAGAAAACTTTTCCTTCAGAAATTTATTTAAAAAAATTTTTTTATTAGTACATGTTTGCAGTACATAATGATTACATTTCTCACGGGGAGGTAGGTGTGGTGGTGCATGACAGGTATCTCAGCACTCAGGATGCTGAGGTAGGAAGATGGCTTTGAGTTTGAGTCCAGTCTGGTCTACCTAGTGAGTTCAAGGCCAGCCTGAACTACACAGCAAGACCTTGTCTCAAAAAAACCAACCAACCAAAAAAACATTCCTCATGGGGAGTTGGTACACGTACACAACGTATCTTAATTCATTTTTTTCCTTTCCCTTCACCTTTATTCCCCCCCCCAAACTGCTTTAGTCTTCTTGTCTTCTTTTTACCTGCTTCCTTCTCTCAAATATTAACATTCTTTCCTTCAAAGATTCAACAGAATCCTAAACTAAAAATTTTAAATTCACTTTCTATATTCAGCCAATTATCTACTTGTAAACCATTATTACAATCAAATTTTATTCCTCTTGAGTTTGCTTCACAAATGATCTTCACAAAGACACCAATGGAATGAAACCTAGTCATATTATTTTGTCTTAAAATATATTTAAATAATCCTTCTCTTTTTAGAAAGATAACTGACTTTGATTCACAAGAAATTGTTTTCAGATTATTTTTAGTCCTCACACTTTACCTTAAGCCTATTAACAAGTACATCTACATTCTCCTGTATCTGTTACCAAAGTGGTGTTTCTGTGTTCTCAAATTTAGTCTCATTCTTAGATGTATTATGTAAATTTTATATATCCCACTTCAGTGTTTCGTTTACTCAGATCTTCTTCAAAACAAAATCCTGTGTATCTAAGCACATGTAAACTCATAAGCCTATAACCATTAAGCACTACTCTCTTTGAACCCTGTTAACCTGGAATAAGCCATCCCTTTTAGTGTTCAAATAAGGATTGGCTCATCTAAAGCTGCTATATTCTGCTCACCTTTGGCTTTTTTGAGTCATACCCTGGCTACTGTTCACCAGTACTCTGATGTACATGAATTATAAAACAAACATGGCAGGCCTAGTTGTGCTGTTCTTTAGATAATATTTGATTCTGTTCAAGAAATGCTTCCTGATGCAGATGCAGAAATTATATACTAGGATCAAGTTTACTTCCTGTGAAAGAAAGCAAAACTAAACCATCACATTATACAATAACCAAGAAAAAAGTGAGAAATACCTGGGTTCCATTGCCAGTGTTTCTAAGGTGATTATGAAGCAGTTTGGTAGCACCATCTTGAAAAGTTTTTGGTAAAGCTCCTAATAGCATTGTGAACTCTGGGGTATTGAGTTCGAATAAAGAAATCAGCACTGACTGTGCTGCCTAAAAAACAAAGGCATACAGAAAGTAGATAAATGCATTTTGCTTACTCAAGAGTAACCATTTTCTTCTCTCACATTTCTGTTCAACAGCATAAATAAGGATTGACCATCTTTCCCAGGGAAATAAAGAGGATTTTTTTTGTTTTCACACTTCTTTCCTTTGAAGGACACATTTTTTTTTTTCTTTTCCAGTGCTGGGGATTGAACCCAGGGCCTTGTGAAGATTAGGCAAGCAGTTTACCACTGTGTTACATCCCCAACCCTAGGAAGAATAAAGAAATTTTTTGACTTACCATTTATTTTTTTGAAGTTAAGAAGGAAATATGAAAAGTGTAAGTATAAGGATAGCAAAAGTTAACCAGACAGACACTTTCTAGGGTTACTCTGGCTATACATACTACTACTTCAGTTTTCCTAATAAATGATTACAAGGAGAAAGGATGGCTATATAAAACTTCCATCCAGAGCAAATTAACACTGTAATTTCTAATTTCTCAGTATGTGACTCTTAAAATAACTAGCAGTATCTTGTCTTTTTTCAAGTAGGCAATCTAAGAAGTCTACAATCTGAAGCTAAAATAAGTCTACTGTTTAGTGGCAATGGGAACAAAATAGAGCTTACTCAGATCAGTCAAGAAAACATACACATTTCTTTTCGTCTTCTAAAGTAATTAGTTGAGTTACTAAAAGACAAACACTGAAGTTCAGATTATGTAGAAAAGTAAGAGGAGAGAAAAACACAAATGATCACATAACTTTTGTACAAATGTGTGTACCCCATATGGAACTTTTCTGACCTTACTCTATGAAAACTGAATCTCCTGAAACTGTGAGCCAAATTAAGCCTCTCCTCCTTTAAGTTTTGGGTGTTAGGTATTGTGTCCCAGAAATGGGAAAGCTAACGCACTAAGGTAAATAAATATAATGCCTACATTTTCAACAAATCAATAAATAATGCCTACAATTGATAAATCAAGAAACAGTGTCAGGTCTTATTTGGAATACACTGGTAAATGGAAGGAAACTCATTAACAATATTTTGTCTATTAGAGGTTTAGAGGATTATGGTAAATAGCTATTTTTTGACTCTTCTGATACATACTATCAATTGGCTAAAATTTAAAAGAATTTTAAAAAGAAGATTAAATGAAGCACTTCATAACTCACTGCTAACTGGTAGCAGCCTGAAAATATTAGTTTCCTTTGCTGGCAATCCAAAATTACTGACTTGCTTTTCCAATTTATCTTCTAAGCCTTACAAAAAAAAAAAAAACACACCTTCCGAACATCAGAACTTTTGGGTTCTGTTGTCCAAGTGATGACCCGAGACACTGCTAGGCGAGTTTCACTGGAATTTATAAAATCTCCTGGATCCATCTGTTTGGCCAGAGTTTCTATGTATTTAAGGATAGCAACCTTCACCTACAGAGGTAAGACAATGAGAGAGGACAATACAATGGTCATTGTGAGACAGTGGAGAATGCTTCAGAAATAATCACGCGACTATTTTTTGACAAGTAGAAAATGAACAATGTCAACAAAAAAAGAAAGTATACAACCATCTACCTACCTGAGGTACAAGTATATGATAAGGTAATGATTTCTGTTTTTACACATATTACAAGTTTTAGGTCCCAGGTACTTCATTTCTCAAGTATGAAAAACTGCTGAAGATTTTCTCAACACTATTATAAACTTCTTGAATATGCCTTCAGACTGTACAGTTGATTCCTAACTAGCCTTACAGTGAGCCAGTCTTTGTCGACTCAGTGATTTCATTTTTTTTTTTTTTCCCCCTTTGGTACCAGGGGTCGAACACTCAGGGCCTTGTGCTTGCTAGGTAAGCACTCTGACCACTAAGCTAAATCCCCGGCCCCAGTGATTTCATTTTTGCCAAAATAAACCAAAGTATTCAAAAATATAGTATGGTAAAGCAAATCTGTAACCACAATAGGCAATACAGAACTTCTGTTTTTTGTTTTTGTCACACATAGGATAAGAGTCACAAATGCGATCAAATTTAGGTCCATAAGATATTAGAACTGGCTTCTATTAAGAAGTGTAACAAAAATCTTTTATAGAAATACCACTGGAGAAAAGACAACACTTATTTATATAAGAAGTTTCCATATGTGGGTGTAAAAAGTCTCATTATTATCCCAGTAATTCGGTTTTTTTTTTTTTTTTTTTTGGTGCTGGGGATCGAACTCGGGTCCTTGTGCTTGCAAGGCAAGTACTTTAACCACTGAGCTAAATCCCCAGCCCTATCCCAGTAATTCTTGATGTATGTGGGCACGGAAGGTAGATGTGTGCCAGCATGGAGGTGTCAAGATCAGCAGGAGATGGGAGTATTTCCAAAGTACATATGCTTTTGTCTACACTCAGCCATTTTTATCCTTCCAGTTAGCCACTATGAAATTACACCCCTTCTAGGATTTCTAAATAATGGTTGTCTTAGCCTTGACTTGTATGCTTTCCAAAAATTTCTTTTTTTTTTGCAGTGGCACAGATGGAATCTAGGTAAGTATACTACCACTGCATTGAGCTACAATCCTCAGCACAAACTAACTGGCAAATACCAACTATATATATTTAGGATGTAAAATATCATGTTCTGAAATATGTGTACATTGTGGGATGGCTAAATTGAAACAATTAGCTTATGTATTATCTCACATACTTATTATTGTGGTGAGAACACTTAAAATCTACTCTTTCAATGATTTTTTTGGGGGTGGTGGTGCTGGTAATTGAACCTGGGGCCTTGGCACATGCTAAGCAGGTTCACTATCATCTTAATTATTAAAAAAAAACTACATAGTACATATTGAGGGTATACAACATGATATACATGCACATGTACACACACACAAGGTTATCCCTTTACTGTAAGTGGCAAGAACACCTAAAATTGACTATTTTAGCAAATATCTCAAATATAACTCGATTTTTATTTTTTGTGGTACTATAGATTGAACCTAGAGCCTTCGCATTGAGCTACATATCTAGCCCTTTTTATTTTGAGACAAGTTCTAACTAAGTTGTCCAAGCAGGACTTAAACTTGCAATCCTTCTGCCTTAGCCTCCCAAGTGCTGGGATTCTAGGCATGTACCACCATGCCTGGCATAATATTTACTATACTCCTCATGCTGTACATTAGATTTCTAAGCTTATTCATTTTATATATATATAATTTTGTATCCCTTGATCTACATCTCCCCATATTCCTTCATTGTATTAGCAATTTGCAAGCACTATACCATATATCGTTAAATACTATAGTCACTATGTTGTACCTCTGCACTTTAGAAATGGCAACTGACAGAGCACCGATCTTGGATTTAACAAATGTTAAATATATACGAAGTGCTGATTTTGCTGAATTAAAGGAAGGTTTAAATGAATGATTAAAACTTAAAAATTGATGTGTTTAGGTTTTCTATATTCTTTCTTCCCTTATTGATTTTAATGTTATCATCACTCAGGCCAAGTAAGGTCTCTGGCAAGTGACATGCCAAGTTAATATGTAGGAAGAAACATTAAAAACTAAGCTTCTTGGGGGGGGGAACCAAGATACATCATGTGCGGGTACAAAATAACCATGATAAATGCGATCATTATGTATACAATGTACCAATATGTGTTCTTGGTAAAAAACAAACAAACAAAAAAACTAAGCTTCTTAATCTTACACATTTCCCTCTTCCTCCTTCCAGTAACAACAAATAAGACAGAAGGGGTCAAATTATATTCTTTTCATAATGAACTAATTTTAAGAAGTATTTATAATTTTACATAGGCAACCAATGCAAAAATAGACAAAATGGATTACATCAAGCTAAAAAGCATCTGTACAGCAAAAGAAACACAGTAAAGGGACAATCTATTCAATGAAAGAATATAGTTACAAATCATATATACAAGGAAGGAATGAACATTAAAAATACATAAGAAAACAAATTACCTGATTAAAAAAAGGTCAAGGACCTAAAGACATGAATCAAAAGAATGTTTACAGAGGGCCAATAGTTGTATGAAAAAAAGCTCAACACCACTAATCATCTGGGAAATGAAAATTAAAATCACAACCAGGTACTATTTCACATCTGTTAGAATGGCTATTGTATAAAAGATGAAAGGTAAATATTGGCTGTGTGGAAAAAAGGGAACATTTGCATATTGTTGTTATAAAGGGAAATCAGTACAGCCATGATGGAAAAGTATATAGAGGTTCCTCAAAAAATTAAGATGGAACTACCATATGATCAGGTAATCCCATTACTGAGTATCTAGCCAAAAAGATATGAAATTAGCAGCTGGAGGCCCACAGAGCTGCTGCTATCACAGACAGAACCTAGAAAACTCAAGAGCTTGCTCACCCCTGGGCAACACTGCACCCATGGATTCCATGCCCTGGCTCCAGCCACCAGCCTACTTCAAGCCTGCTCTGTGTTTGTTTTGTTTCCCCTCGGCACGGGGCAGCAGAGGCACCAACCAGCCTACCAACTAACCTGATCATGGACAAGGCAAATGTCCAGGGAGAGAAGGTAAGACTGGAGGTTGGCAGCTCCAGGGAGAAACAACCAAGAAGGCCACCAGCGGCAGCCCTAAAAAAAAGCCCACAGTTATTGTAAACTGCAAAAACAGCATGGGGTTTTAGTCTTCAAAGTGACTCCTCCTGCAGGTCAGGCTAGAGTTGGAGATGAAATCTAGTGTAGTGCTTGCTATATTTGAGAGGTTTAATCAGAAACCATTTGGGGCAGGAGTTAAGTAAGAAAGACAGCCATTGAACAACTTCATTTCAGGATTTCCAGTGTTACCCTACCACAGTGAATAGATGAGCCAGTCATGGAGAGGGTACAGGCTAGACATGGACCTCCTGAGAAGTTTAAACTAAGGCCTGGAAGGACACAGGGTGCCGGTTCTGTGGTGAGAAGACAGGCCTGGTGGGTGCGGCTTTCAGAGGCGGCTGGATCTGAAAGTACGGGCATTAACTCTAGCAATCTGTTTGAACCCATGTACCATTAATTACATCCAGTGGTCTAACTGCTTTCCCTATCCACCAATGAAAGTAAGGACATGCCTCAGCTTGGACAGTTGTCACAGTCTGGGGAGTATGGAGCAGTAGGGAACCTCACAAACTCACAAGCCAAAAACCTAGCTGGAGAAAAGCATGACTTGCTGGATTCCAAGACTACAGATCCTAGAAAGAAACCACCTATTCAAAAATACAGAGGGATTATTATTTTTATTTATTTTTGACTTATTTCTTTTTCTTCTTTGGTTTTTCAGGGTTTGGGGTTTTTACCTTTTTTGTTCCTTATTTTTTCTTTTTCTTGTTTGTTCTTTTCTATTACTTTTATATAATTCTGTTAATTTCTTTTCATTCCTTAATAGGATCCTTTATCTCAATTTTTCTCATCTGTCATTGCTTCATTTTAAAAAATTTTACTTTTTTCATTATGCCATTCTCCACCTACTCTATCTTTACTAGGATAACCATTCAACTTTATTAACCTTTAGATAGTTAACTCTATGCTATTACTACTCAATACTGTTGTCAGTGGAGGCATAGTTGTTGCATTTAGTAGATGTTTACTTTAAGTCAGTATTTGGTTTGTCTTAGTGTTTATACTCTAACTGGATCGCTTTTCTATGGTTAAGGGTGGTACATTACTGGTTCTTATAGTATGTCAATATCCAGTTTGACTTTGAAGCTATTATTGTGGCTGATTTTGTTGCTACTGCCAGGGTGGCATAGTTGTTGCTATTAATTGGTTTTCTCTGTATACCAATATCTGAACTGCCTTTGTGTCATTAACAATATGTGGTCCATTCACAGAGAACTGAGTATTGGGGCTAAGTAAGTTGCAGCTTTCCCTTCCAAATAAATAGAGGTGGCTGGATTCTGGGACAGAGGAAAAAGTCAGTAGTTAGCCATGCCCAGAAGGCATCATTAAAAAGCAGACATTAAATAAAAAGGTCTCTAGCAACAAAGTCTTTCTACTATAATCCACCCACAAATCTCAACACCGCCCCCCAAGAAATATGAAAAGACAAGGCACCAAAATGCCTCAAAAAACCCCCAACTACCCCAAAGCTGATCCACTGAACATCAAGGATGAAAAAAAAAAAAACAAAAGACACACAC